>JAODUP010000519.1:0-82500 GCA_025642065.1 Paralvinella palmiformis | reverse complement strand
AACTAGGCCATATTGATAGAGATCTTGATTCAATAGTAGCTTTGTTGAAAGGTTGTAGTCACATCCGGTAATAAGATGCCCTGACCTGACAGGCTGCTAGAGCTGGGACAGACGATGTGAGCCATTTGAGGGGGTGTTTCGAAGGCAGGCCTACGTCATCCAATATGGCTACGTTACTGATTAACACGATCTGAGTCCATAAAGCTGGCCTGCTCCTGTTACCAGTAGGTTGGTGATTACGGTTTCTGTCCAAGGATGACAAGGTGAAGATGACACGATGACAAAGATAGCAATGGCTTTGATCTGACACTTTCAGTTGTCAATGGTTAACCATTTATCGCCCGCTGCCCCTAATACGTCACGGACCACGTGACTCGTTGATTGAGAGGACGGCTACAATATGGCGCAGTTCTACTGATGATGGATGCCCGAGAATCACGCACCTCAGCGGGGTGTTACATGTTTGTGTATGCGCCTAGTTACAGTTACATATCTGCACGCACACAGGCAAATATGACACATTTACGGATATGCAGCCATTTTTACACACACACACACACACACACACACACACACACACACATACATACACATACACACACATACACAACAACAACAACAATAACAACACACACACACCCTCACATACTCACACACACACATTTACTGAACACAAAAGATGTCTATGTCGTGGAGTAAAAATCTTCAAGTCACGTGACAATCTCAAGGACCAATAGCGTGACGAGGAAGTCAAACAGCGTGGTATTTAGTTAAGAGAAGGCCAACAAATTATTCGAGTAATGGCGGATTGTATTATGTATTCTCTTATTTGAATGGATAGTTATAGCAGAGACTCTAGGGAATGAAAGAAAAATCTTTTATCACGCCTAGTAATAATTTTTTTATGATAGAGAGACAACCAGACAGACAGACAGACAGACAGACAGACAGACAGACAGACAGACAGACAGACAGATAGATAGACAGACAGACAGACAGACAGACAGCGAAACAGACAGACATACAAATACACACACACACACGCACACACATATATATATATATATATATATATATATCCTCTATGGCTTCATATATTACTCCCTACTCATGGTCATGCTGTATGGGAGATCTGGTGTTAGAATCTCGATTGGTACCATAGATAGATACATATATATATTTATTGAGCCCAAAAGTACAATAATACGACAATAACATGAAAATATCATATATAATTAAAATGACTGGAAAGGACTTTACATTTGAGTGATCTCATCCCTACTGTGGTTAATGATTGGTAAGAAAGAAAAAAAAACTATCGAATCCACAGTAACATTATCCGCATAAAATTTGACTGCGTCACGTATTTGACGCTAACTGCATAATTTCTATCAGAGATAGATTTTATCAGAGAAATCCCAAATGACTCACACGTTTGAACAACCTTAGAAAATAAACAGCCGGGACTTAGCGGGATAGCTTTTAAATATTGCCAGAATTAATAACCATATAAATGACTTATCCGTGTCTTTGATAAAAAAAAATTCTGAACAGTTTTAATTCCCGAAGACGAGTGATGTCCACGAGATGGGTTATTTCGAAGAGCATGGCGACACTAACGTTTTAGTCCCAGAGATGATTTAATAAGTATACATTGCAATTTTCTATGACGTGCTTCCACTGATATACACAAACTGTAATCCATATGTAAACACAGGCCGTATGTAGTGTTATAGAAGTGTGTTATCGTGTCACACTTGATGCCATTTGTACACATTCCTCATCATTGAAGCGCATAGAATGCCCTTCGGGATGTTTTTTATTCGTTTCTGTGCATGTGCCTTAGTGTTGATGGCTAGTGTAACACTAAGGTATACTACTGATGTCTTATTCTATTACGTTTTCACCTTTAATGTTCCAATTTTGTGGATTGATGATAACTTTTACCAATTGGCATACACATAGATTTAGATGGGTTGAATTTGAGGCCTTGGATTGTGATGTAAGTGTTAGTAGTATCTATGAGTGTGTGTTGTCCTCTGACGGATGTACTATATATGAGTACATCATCTGCGTAGCAGCAGCCATTGAACTTGGTGGATCCAATAGCCAAGCCACAGTTCATTTGAGACAACTCTTGCATCATATATTGATACCATAATTTGAAAAAAGGGTGAGATGACAAACCACCTTGTCCTAGTTCCTTTGCATATATGGATCATGTCCAACAATATATTACCCCACTTCATGTGTACTACGTAATGGCCATGCCAAGACACCATGATTTTCCAGTATGTAGCCATCATACCAGTTAATTTCTTGAACAGTATACTGTGGGGAATGGAATCAAATGCTCGTTCGGCATCCAAGAAACACACATACAAAGGGAATCTATTATATTTACAATAGTCTATAGCATCTTGTGGTAATCCGATCGCCATAATAGACCAACTGCTTTCTATCAAACCCAAATTGCAAGTTATGCAACTCGTGTTCTCTACATTAGTGGAATAGGTCTACCTTTAGGGGTTTGGCGAATGTTGTCGATATAACAATGGACCGATAGTTCTTAGGTTCAGATGGGTCTATGCTTGTCTTCTTCGGAATGGGTATCAGCAATCTTTTAGTAAATGAATAAGGGACAATTACAAATTGAATACGAAGAGTCAGTATTTCACCTATATATGTTATCGCTTTGGACTGACTGCCCCACTTGACATGTTCAGATGTCAAGGTATCTATACCTGACGTACATCCATTTCTCATTTTCTGTACACGCCTCAGTAACATTGATTCTGACATTGTGGCCTCATCGTACCCAACGGCCTCTATATGAATATTGCGTTCCTTCACATTAGCCTTACCACGATCACTGAACATAGTCCCACTGTTCACCGTCTCTGTACATTTGTCAGTATAGTAGTTTCTGAGACTAGTAAGATTTATATCATCGCTGGTACTACCCGATAGGCACTTGTTAAGCTTTACCAGAATCCGGAATTTGCTCATCCCTCGATAGCCAAAATACACGTCAGAATCTTTGAGCGTGTGGGATACTGCAGCGTTCAAGGCAGTGCGACAGACACGTATACGTACTTTCTTCGCTAGCTCGTAGCGTGCATACACGCGACCTTGACGGGGTCGTCCACGTGAATTCCACAAACTATGTCAGAATCTTTGACGATCCTTTGCCGCTAAATAGTCAATGTTCCACCTGTGTGTTGAGACCAGCGAGACCAGCCATAGCAACTTGTTCAACTACTTTATAATGATGATGATGATTTGTGTTTTACGGGAACTTTGGTACACACAGTGGGCTAAATGGGCCGAGCGACCTCCAAAAGTAATGAAGCTAGGTCAAAGATGAAACAACCTTCAGACATGTCCACGCCGAGATTCGAACGCCGGTGGTAGTGATCTGTGATCCAATTCGATTTACATGTGAGAGTCACGGTCATTGAATAATTCCAAACTAACACGATGTAAGTTGCAGCACAATTCAGTCACCTTACAAGTATATAACTCACAGACTTTGGGATACTACAAATGTATGCGCGGATATGCCGGAACATGTTGGGCCCAAGCAAGGGAGTTTCATTTCTGCAGATTGCTGTAAATGTTTTGATTAAGATAAAAATCAGGAGAGTAAAATTCATTCTGACAAATACATTCGTATAAAATCAGACTCTGTTTAGTACACGGTCTGTATCAATCCCGATACTGTGGCTATAGGGGGAATGTTTCATCCCACTTATGAATTCTTGTTAATAAATTAAAGTATGTCATTCTCTGATGAATACCGTATCAAATCTTGTGCAATACAAAATGTTGTTATTATAATGTAATTAAATTTAAGTCCTCGTGGTAATCTGTAAATTACAGACCATATGCGTCTCCTTCATTTGAGGTAGCCCAGCAACGTAAAATAACTGCCATTTCGACCACTATATATATATATATATATATATATATATATATATATATATATATATATATATATACTTAATTAATCCAAGTTGTCCGCCATATTTACCATTAAAGTCAGAAACTCGTCAACATCCGGTCATCCATCATACGACTTGGCATTGATTGGTCGCTAACAAACAATAAAGATCGATGGCCAGATCGATAATATGACAACTGTCGACTAATTGAAACGCTTCTATTTTAGTCTTCCAGCTGCCAGCTGACTAACAACTGTTAATGGAAACGATTACAATGTAGACGTTATCCGTTTTGTCTAGATTACGCTGATTACAAAACGTGGAATCTATATCAAACCGATTATCTCTAAGCCTAAAAGCTTCGGCTTATTTAAATCTCGCTCGTGATTGGTTGGATCTTTGGCCCGGATTAGATATAGCTTTTGCTGATTGGTCGACCTAGATTTCGGCGCGGATACGTCTGTTTGGATGACCTAAATGGCACCGTGGTCATATCCGGTTGGTGAGTTTAAGACAAAAACCGTTCGATCTGGTCGATCAGTAAAGTGTTCACTCAGAGCACTTCCAACTGTTGATGAACGTAGGTTTAACGATCACGGGGAAAGAAATTGCACATTTCAAAGAAATTATAACGTAGCAAACAATAATTTATTCCCTATCAAATACTCAAAACAATTCTAATCGCCAACTATCATATTTCCATTAAAATGTTCCCTAAATACTTAAATTCCGAACTTTTTACGGGCTATTGCTAGTGTGTATTACGCTCGCCAGGGATTATCGTGTGACCTCATATTTGACAAACATCACGTAGTGCCATAGCTTTGTTTACAAGCGTCTTGACCAGTTGACAGACAAAATATCAGATTCCGACAAAATGTTTGACCTTCACGGGGATATCAAGCTCTACAACTTTGAACCACTCGCGAAAAAGGGTCACAGACCGGATCAACGGTGGATAATTAGCTGCAGTAATTTCAGATATGAACGCAGGGCAGCCTACCTCTGCCACCGACATCCGGCCCCGTGTCCACAACAAGAGTTGGATTGGTGTATATTTGTTTCCATTGGCACAAACTTAACTGATAAGTCAACACACTGGACCTGAATGCGAACATTTCCCTCTTCCCATTTCATAACTTCATTTAAAATAAAGGTATATTTGTCGGTACACGTGAAGCCGGTGGATGGGGGCTATCCCATATGTGGTCTCTACAGGGATGTGCCGCCCATGGAGGGACATCTACTATTTTAACAGTTTAATAGTGTCTACAATACACCGCCATAAGAAGCTTTGTGGTTCTGCTCGGTTATTTGGCTGTGATGTGGTTCTGTTCGGTTATTTGGCTGTCCTGTGGTTTTGCTCGGTTATTTGGCTATCCTATGGTTCTGCTCGGTTATTTGGCTGTGTTATGGTTCTGCTCAGTTATTTGGCTGTCCTGCAGTTCTTCTCGGTTATTTAGCTGTCCTGTGGTTCTGCTCGGTTATTTGACTGTCCTGTGGTTCTGCTCGGATTTTTGGCTGTGTTATGGTTCTGCTCAGTTATTTGGCTGTCCTGTGGTTCTGCTCGGTTATTTGGCTATCCTGTGGTTTTGCTCGGTTATTTGGCTATCCTGTGGTTCTGCTCGGTTATTTGGCTGTGTTATGGTTCTGCTCAGTTATTTGGCTGTCCTGTGGTTCTGCTCGGATATTTGGCTGTGTTATGGTTCTGCTCAGTTATTTGGCTGTCCTGTGGTTCTGCTCGGTTATTTGGCTGTCCTGTGGTTTTGCTCGGTTATTTGGCTATCCTGTGGTTCTGCTCGGTTATTTGGCTGTCCTGTGGTTCTGCTCGGTTATTTGGGTTGTGGTTCTGCTCGGTTATTTGGCTGTCCTGTGGTTCTGCTCGGTTATTTGGCTGTCCTTTGGTTCTGCTTCGGTTATTTGGCTGTCCTGTGGTTCTGCTCGGTTATTTGGCTGTCCTGTGGTCTCTGTTCGGTTATTTGGCTGTCCTTTGGTTCTGCTCTGTTATTTGGCTGTTTTGTGGTCTTTGTTCGGTTATTTGGGTGTCCTTTGGTTCTGCTCTGTTATTTGGCTGCCCTGTGGTTCTGCTCGGTTATTTGGGTGTCCTGTGGTTCTGCTCCGTTATTTTCAAACTTTTATTCAAACATTCAAATTATTCAAATATTTATTCAAACTGATTGCTAAAACGTAATTAAACATAAGATTCCAAGATGACAAGCGGGCTGGTAAAGTTGACAGCCAAATATTTATTACCACTTTCTACTTTATTAATTCGAACACTTCAACTTTTCAACGACATAACCGGTATATAGAGAGCTTCATACAACACTGAAAACATACACAACAGTGTCCGTGGACCAACTCGTAGTGTGGTCGACCACAGACTTATAACATATGGGTTAAAATACAGGTCCTGATTAGATCTGAATAATGTTTCATTACCCGTGGGGGCGTATCTAAACTACTCTATGGAAAACAGTGGCCGTAAATCGCAGCAGCAGCAACAACAGCAACAGCAACAACAACAGAAACGACAATAACCTTGATATTACTTAAAGTCGAGATTGTGCCATGTTTACTTCGTTTACTGATCGATGTATCACATTTACTTTAATTTACATATTGGGGGGACGTTGTTTTGAGTGATGAATGATACTGCTTCTTGGAAAACGGTGTACGATACTGAAGTTTTAGTCCTTCCACGTGATATTAGATATATGTTGTTCTCTCTCTTCCCTCTCTCCTATATATATATATATATAATATATAATATATATATATACTTTATATTATATATATACTAATATATAATTACTATTTATATTATATTCGTTTATTTGAATTGGTCAGCTTAGTGTATTAAACATATACTGTATATATTTGTTTAACAGATATTATAATGCCTGATATGTATTAAAGTTACGGTATATGCAGTTGCAAAGGTTATGTTTGATTCATGATATTGAACTAAATATGCCTTAATCAGTATTATACATACAAGTATTATATCATCTATATATATATATATATATATATATATATATATATATATATATATATATATATATATATATATAGATAGATAGATAGATAGATAGAAGATAGATAGAATAATATATATAGATATATATAGATATAGTGATATATATATATATATATATATATATATATATATATATATATATATATATATATATATATATATATATAATAGAAGATAGAAGATAGATAGATAGATAGATAGATATAGATAGATAGATAGATAGATAGATAGATAGATAGATGGATAGATAAACATATCAATATAGGGAGAGAAAAGGAGATAGATAGATAGAGAGATAGAGGGAAAGAGAAATAGATAGAACGATATATATATATATATATATGTGTATATAAGAGAGAGAGAGAGAGAGAGAGAGAGAGAGAGAGAGAGAGAGAGGGAGGGGAGAGAGAGGGGGGTGAGGGGTGAGAAAGAGATATAGAAGGAGATCTGAGCCGGCAGAGACTGACAGAGCCGATAGACAAACAGATTGACCGACAGATGGAGAGAATAAATAGTAATACAAAGAGCTGACATTTGTTCTTAGCCCATTATAATAATAAACCACCAACAGTTCAAATATCGTCTGGCGTGTTTACTGAGGATAACGGCTTCTAACTCAACCAGCGCCATCTTGTGGATAGAGTAGTCATTCCTGGAGCTAAATAACAGTACCTGCTTGCCATACATGTTCCATGCTAAATATTGTAGTTCAATTTATGCAACCGGTGAGATGAGCCAATGTCGTAAAACTCATACAAGATGAGACAATATCGGTATATAAAACTGGAATATAAATTTTAAAAATCAGAAATGCTTATAAACGCAAAGTTTGATTATTTGGCGTAAATAAATAGTACCCATTTCCTCTTGAATATTAAATAAAACAAAATTCTTAAATATAATTGTTTTTATTAATCTGTTTATTTTTGTGATGGACTGAATCATTTATTTTCATTCTGGAGATCCTCTTATGACTTATTTAATCGTTCATTCTCCGATATGGTAAATTTTGGATTTTGGATCTCATGTTATTCCTGAGTCTCTTTCCGGTGGCTCTCAGTGTCATTGAAAACCTAAACCCTGAAAAATATATTTAATCATCTAATTAAGATACAAGGATTCTTAATCAAGTACGTAATGTTTTATTTATTTATTTATTGAAGCGTATAATGCTATTTATAAAATTTTCATTGACTTAAATACGATATTTATTTGATAAAACCAATTATCGATAGTTAGCATATAATCCGATATTTAACACTAGCGAAAACCATACGATATAGAATTTCTTTCCAAAATTTCACGACATTGGAGAAAAAGCGAAACTAAATAGTCACGGTACGTGTTGTTCAAACCTCAGAATCGTTCGCCTAAACTCCCAACCATTATCTTCATCGGGTATGTGTCTTCTTCAAGGTTATTTCTCTTATCGGTAATTACCCAGAGCTGATCCAGCTGCATATGGCAGCTGGTCAGGTGCGATGGATCAGCTGGGGTGGAGCGTTGGTTTCGCATCGCTTAGGCTTACCAAACGGCTAGACTGTCGCGTAGGCTGTGAACAGCTGGAAAAATACTATCTACCACAACGATATCAACTGGCCGTTAATGTCAGTTCTCTGTTTGGAAGATGGTTAGTTTGTCTTGTCATACGTCCTTGGCAGTATACACAAAGATGAATAGAATATCAATCAATATGGCTACCTATCTGCGGTGTTCTGCGGCACATCATAACATTTTGAGGCGAGAATGGTTGAAAAATGTTGTTTATAACAGCGAAGCCTTTCCAAATAGGATTCATTGACTGTTGGAATCCGTTTGTTAAAGTCAAAAGTTTCCTATATTTAATACTGGACTTTTTTCCCCGAACATCGCTAGGTTTTTCCATACACATTCCATTGCCTAAATCGGCCAACCGCCAATCAATATTTTAATGTATTTAAAGTGGTCGGTTTATCCAACTTTCGGTCTTGATCTCCTATTCGGCGTTCGCTAAATACGAAACCAGAAGTCCTATACAGATTCATTCAGTGCTTAGTATTAACTCTACGATGTCTGATAACATTTATTTCGCAACAGGGAAGTTCAAGAACCCCAGAGCGGTATAATTGACAAAACTTTGATCTTCGCACGCGATATACGTGGAGATCTAGAATTGTTTATTGTTTTTGATATAGAGTTCGTACAAATGTTGTATTCTTTAATCGATGGACATATTTGATATCCGGAAGTTAGAACTTGGACGACGGAGAGAATAAACTCATCACCATGGAGACAAAATTGAATGAATGGCAAAGTCGACATAGGGCAGAAATATGATATTAGAATATTAATAACGCCAAGGTCAGGTATATATATATATATATATATATAATATATATATATATAAAATCAAATAAGTTACTTGTCAATAATCTAACAATTTGCGCATGAAATTCTTCAATCGATCAATGTTTATGCTTGTTTGTTTTTTTACACACACACACACACACACACACACACACACACACACACACACACACATATATATATATATGTGTGTGTGTGTGTGTGCGCGCGCGCACTTGCTTGCTTGCTTGCTTGCTTGCCTGCGTGTATTCCTTAAGTTTATAATTCAAGTCAGGGGTTTCCAGTTGATCTTCAAAATGTTAACCTTGAACCCCTTCACATAAAGTAACGACTAGTACACTTCTGGAATGTCGTCAAGAGCATGATGCCTCCAGCCGAATTTCGAACCCGGAAACCTTTCGTAATTTAGTCCACGTTAAGTCTGATTCAATACGTTGTATGTTGTAAAATGTGTTCACTCCTTGTACAGAGTGATATTTCACTACCAAAATAACACCGGATATTGTCTGCTTCTCGGTGAGATGGTAAAGATGGCGGCGTGTCTGCTACATCATCATGATCCGGGTAATAAACGTAATTGGTTGCCATAGAAATGAAATTGGGTGTGGAGGGTAGAATTATGATTATGGTTAGGTAAAGGCTACAGGCTAGGATTATAGAGTTCGTAAAAATGTTGTATTCTTTAATCGATGGATCTCGGTCACAAACACGACTAAAAATAGCTCAACGAGAATTTAACTATAACGCTATATATATATATATATATATATATATATATATATATATATATATATATATATATATATATATTATATATATCTCATATATATAATTTGCATAACATTCCCGGTCACATTTATTGATTAAGAAATTTTGTCATACTGCTACGATCAGGTGTGTGTGTGTTTGTTTGTGTGTGTGTGTGTGGGGGGGGTTATTTCACGTGAACAAATCACCTGGTATTCTTAAGTCAGGGTTTTATAACTTGGATGGATAATCTTATAGAAAATGAAAAATGCTATGAATGTATTAGTTTTATTAATTTTCTCCATAATTAATTATCTAATTAAATAAAATGATATTTGCTGTAGATCAAACCGTAATATTTTCATATATTGACATTTGTGGAATCGTAATAGACTTAAAATCTATGATATTTGTGGTGGGAGGGGGGAGTTCAAATACATATATATGTCTGTCTTTCCGTCTGTCTGTCTGTCTGTCTGTCTGTCTCTCTACTTGGCTGTATATCTATCTGTATTTTATCCATCCGTCTTTTTGGCAGCCTGCTTGCCTGTCTGTTGATCTGCAACTAGGCAAGACTGATCAATTGTAGACTGATAATCAACAATTGTCGTCTCATTAATAAATGCCAGCTCATCAATCTTAGTTTTTTGTGATCATTTAGTTATGCTTTGTGATGCTAGAGATCAGCCTATTGCACACAAACCTAATAACAAATACAACATCCTAATGATGTAACGTCCTGTTACAACATCTTTGGAGATCTGATGAAAAACACACACACACACACACACACACACACACACACACACACACACACACACACACACACATATATATATATAATGGCGCTATACATTATCCTATCGTAATATGAGCGCTATCAAAACAACATCAACATTACATAAATTCATAATTTAGAGATGAAGCAAGATTTATCCTTCAATGCAAACATACGACATAACATACATTATGATGACCCTGTGCCATAATAAATTATACTCTTATTACGGGTTTATGGACCCGCCAGCGGTTTTGAGATTATCCCCTAGTGAGCCTCATCTTGCCGATAATATTAGGAATAACATTCTTATCAATAACTGTCATTCTAACACATCATCATAGAAGTTGGTCTTAGATTATTTTTGTGAGAGCTTTTTATTCTATTAATAAACTGTACTGAAATTTATTTAATTTTAAAACATTTAAAGACCGTGATTTTATTTTGTTTGATAAAATTTGATAGTTGTTGGATATTTCCATCGGAAATGGAATTTTCAATTACAAGCGATTAAGTCGGCTGACCACAGTGAGTCAATTAAAGGGCATCAGAAAGATTTGCGATTGTTTGGAGGATTCGACCAGACAGGCTCATACATTCTAAACGCACAACTCTACAGCTGAGTTTTTGAAATCTCATCCCAACGTGACGCTTAGGTGAGATGCGTACGCATGCGCAGACTCAGATGACCACTGCAACACTCAGGGGGCGTGAATTGTTGCCTGAAAGGCGATGATTGATGACCGGAAGTCTGACATAAATGACAAGATGGACCACTATTTCATATCGTGCTATTATTAGATTCCGCCGCTTCTGGCGCTGCTTGCTGGGATAGACTACGTGCTCCTTGACCAATCACGTACAGTCCCGGTCAATAATTGGCCCAATTTCAGCCAATCGGCTCACGCCGCGTTGCCCAGAAATATGGAAGCCACCTTTCATTGGTATCAATCGTATTTCTACATCCGTGCAGCAGTTCGTCGACGCCTACGTCATCGGCACGGATCGATCACGTGACAATGTCGTAGGCGGCGTCCTCTTAGGGTGTACTCCCCCGGGGACAGTCCGGCAATGAGGCTAAATTTTCTGTTAATCTCTGGATCTACGATTCTGGATTACATTCCGTGGTGACCCCTTTTAGACATCAAGGTCACTTGATATTGCGCCTATATGGTGAAATAGTAATCCATGAACAAGGTTGGCGCCACCTACTTCCTGTTGAGTAATTGCCAGATTAGCTAGCTTGGTCGCTAACACTAAATAGCCATCGCCAATGGAATATGGTTAGTTACGTGGTTGGTCACGTGGTGTGAGTCAGGATCACCTTTCATTATCATAGAGTTAGTATGGTGACATGTCAATGATATATTTGTGTAGAGGATTCTGGTATCTAACCCGTGATATCAATAATATATTGGGGGTTATGTGTCAGTACGTGTATTGGGATGACACAGGTATTTCTCTAACAGATACAATAAGTTGTTGTTGTTATAGTTGTTGCTAGTCATCTGCTACTACTACTACTACTGTTACTACTAGTATTACTACGACTATCACTACTAGTAGTAGTAGTAGTAAGTGTAATAATGGTGGTGATGGTAATTGTACTAGTAGTAATACGACTATCATTACTACTGCTTATACTACAACTAATACTACTTCTACTACTAATAGTAATATTAGCAGTCACAATAGTGGTTGTAGTAGTAGTAGTATTAAGAGCACCATCGTCGTAATTGGCGTAATCATCCTCATCATCATCATCATCATCATAATCATCATCATCCATATTTTTGTCACTACTTCAACAATCACCATTACTACTACTACTACTACTATACTACTACTACTACTATTTCTACTACTACTACTGCTACTACTACTACTACTACTATTACTACTATTACTTCTACTACTATACTACTGTTATTGTCAATATTATCACCGACAATACTAGTGCTACTATTACAACTACATTTTATGCTGTTACTACTACTACCACTACTACTACTGCTACTACTACTACTACTAGTAATCTCTATCATAATTCTTATTAGTAGCATTAAGTTGATTTGTGTTTGTTTGACCTCGATACCTGTCAAATCAGAGACATATACGGTTGACATTTATTATAGAATATTAAATTTTAGCTCAAATTTATAAGCGAAATTGGTAAATAAATATGTGTTAATGTGCGCTAACGTGTTGCTTAGTCGTGCATATGAGTGGTCTATAACACGATTTTTAAGTGAAAAGCAATTCGCGAACGCGTATCAAGTAATTGGGCATCTGACTATGGTCAAATCGGATGATTTCTGAGTCGCTAAAAGATACACATATATAATTTGGCCTGGACGTTCCTGAAATGTGGTTGATCGTCACGGCGTTGTGGTTCCGCGACGGAGTGGCTGGAATCGGGCAGATAGCGGTAGGCAATTCGATATCAGGGAAGGGGAGGTCGGCAAGATCCCGAAGAGAAATACTATTACCGGTGTACCTTTACGGAGACTGAAAACAATGAGACGACAGGATCGATTGTTCATCCAGTTGTGTAATGGTGGCCGTACAAGAAGGGAATATATTTTCCACTATCCAGAACGCTACTGATTGGACGTTTGATTCTGACTGGATTGGGTGCCAGGCGACCTCTAAGGAAGCTCTTACTAAAACCGGTACATCGTCAAAGGTGCCTCAAGAGATCAATAGACCACCTACGTATACACAACCATAACACTGGATCCACCAAGTCATCATGATGGTCGTATTCCAGTACGTATGCGATTAGTGGAACTTTACCAAGAACAAAGTATGCTGTCGAGGGTACAAGCCGATGATGTGGTGATGGTAGTGACTTTATTGTGTGGGCTACTGTCCATGCTGGTCGAAAAAGTGAGATTGTCTTCTTAAACAGAAATCTGGATCAGATCTGGATAAGTACCAGTACATTCGTCTGCTGGGCAACAACGATGCTCCCATTTGCTCAAGGAGCTTCCCCAAAACAACTGTGTGTAACAGGTTGATACAGAGCTCGTGCCTCAGTGGTCTAATTGGTAGATCACTACCAGCTAAATTCGAATCTCGGCGTGGGCATATCTGAAGGGTGTTTCATATTTGACTTTGCTTCGTTACATTTAGAGGTTGCTCGGCCCATTTAGCCTACATTGGGCGCAAAAGTGGCCATAAAACACCAATCCACGATGCTCATCATCTACCATGGCCTGCCTATACTCCGGATATGAATCCCCTAGAGAATCTCTGGACTGAAAGCATTCATCGAATGAACAACTTGGTACACACCAACCTATCAACATGATCGAACTTTGGCAAGCTGCGGTCAATATATGGCACGATATATACCCCCTCAACACCTTCAGCACCCGTGCAGTGGGTATACCCCGTCGTGTGGAGGCGCTACAAACAGCAGTGGTGTGGTCCTGCTAGAGAGTCAATTTGGCACTTTCTGATTGATTCTGGATCAGATGCAGTCCCATGACAATAATCTGACCCAATTATGCCATGCAATATGAGCTAAGATGCTAACAAACAATAAACAAACTCAATATTCTTTTTATCAGGGATGTATTAAAAAGGTTCCAAAAATTAAATAAACAGTTTGTATTCCATATTAAAAGTACACCCTTTGTGGTCTAGTGGCAACTGGAAGGAACACGGTGGTAGATAACATCCAAGGTGTCATAATCTGCTTCCAGTATGTACAGAGCAGGAGATCGCTTGACAAAGGTTCACTGTTCAAGTTCCTATTGTACACCATGTCTCTCTCACGTATCATACTGTTTTCAAGGCTTGGCCAGCACTTATAAAACTACTCTTCACGGCGTTGTTGGCTTACAGGAGAAAGCATTCAGACTAATTTGCAATTTGAGACATATTTACATCACACTGATATCCCTTTTTACGAACTACATACACTTAAACTGCCCGGCATAATAAAACTCAGCATTTCCAATGCGTTCTTCTAAGCCATCAATAATAAGATGTCGCCGAATAACCGTTGAGAATTATTTACTATTAACCATGACACAATACTTAAAAAAATGAAACAACTAAGTGCTCGTGCAACATTAACATCTACCAGTATAGCAACATATAGTGTTAAATTATTGAATCGATATTTCCTAGTTTATGTACAGTTAAGCAACACTTTCTTAATACTTTTAATGCACATCCATAACACAGGGTCGGCGATTATGTGTAAATATGTATGTAATGTACAATTATAAAGGATATTACTTTTTAGGAACGTATTTTAATGTTGTCATTAGGTTGTTTTTATTTAGGTTTTATTACAGATTGTGTTCTGATTGTGTTGGGGAGGGGTGGGCGGGAGAAATTAATAAGTATGGAACTTCCAACTTCTCCCCCATTTACATATGCAATGGTTTGTTTATGTTGTTGCATTTTCACTGTATTGTATTGTTCATATAGAAATAAAATTCGTTCATTCATTCATTCATTCATTCATTCATTCATTCAAAGAATAACCCACGAAGGTCAAACTGATAGTCGACACGGTCACAGACATACATTTGATATCCGGAAGTTAGAACTTGGACGACGGAGAGAATAAACTCATCACCATGGAGACAAAATTGACTGAATGGCAAAGTAGACATAGGGCAGAAATATGATATTGAATATTATAGCAATGGTCGGGTATATATATATATATATATATATATATATATAATATATATATATATATAATCAAATGAAAATTGATAATAATCTAACAATTTGCGCATGAAATTCTTCAATCGATCAGTGTTTATGTTTTAAAACACACACACACACACATATATATATATATATATATATATATATATATATATATATATATGTGTGTGTGTGTGTGTGTGTGTGTGTGTGTGTGTGTGTGTGTGTGTGTGTGTGTGTGTGTGTGTGTGTGTGTGTGTGTGTGTGTGTTTTAGCTGTGTATAATAAGGCACAGGCACAGAGAATCTCGAACCGTGAATTCAAACTCTGGACGTTTCTTCAGGGGACTGAATCCAGAGTGGCGACTTTTCTTGCTGAGACATGTGTAATGTCTCACCAGTCCCTAAGCCGCCAAGCAAAATCAAAATACGAATCACCTACAGGCGTGGAGTTTGGGTGTAAAACACCTAAGTCAGATCACGGCAGTAGTGAGAATGTTTAGCTTAATTATCTAAGCAGCCCTATTTATAGCTATTTTTCAATTGCTGTATCTTTCTTCAAAGCAATACTATATAAACCATATAACCCAATTGTCACTGTCTTCAAAGATCAGTTTTTACAACGGGCAGGCGTCATGAAGCGATTACTATTAAAACTGTTTATCTTAATTACTATTAAAAGACTGACATCTGCGCTGAAGCAGACCGTAATAGCGCGTCATAGCTTCCGTACTGTTTGAACTATGATATCATTTTCAAACCTGACCTAATTTATGCTATTCTAACTATTGTAGTTCTTAAATGTTATTTATGACAAGCAGATTAGAGCTAATCTTGAATGTCATAGTACAAACTGGACATAACTGGACCTAGGAAAGATAAATCTATTCCCACATACAACCAAGGTGAATTATATATACAAGTAAACTTGTTATGTAAAACACACCAACCGCGCGAACTGTGTCCAATGCCACCGCTCGAGATGCGATGCAGTGTTTCTATTCCTGAGTCAGGAGTACTTATAATGCTTTAAGAGCGTACTGTGCCTGCTACAGTCATTTAAATGCTGGATAACCAGGCCAGACATCTAAACGGCGTGCCTCCAAAGACGCAAATAGTACATGGATTATACAGCTCTAGATCAACTTTTCTTGAATGCAGGGACCGGGAAATATGGTCTCCACGCATAGAAAACGGAACTTTCTCAACCGCAGCATAATATGCCTTGTGATATTTGCTGGAGGGTCAAATACCTCATAAACATACAAATCCAATAAATACTATGACCTACTCGTCACTATTATAACAATTTACATCGGCGCTTTAGCAGACCGTTATGGCGGAATTGCCGTTCTATATATTAACATTTTCAAATCAGACCTAATGTCTGCTATACAAACTATAATTATAATATAGGGTTTTATTAATGACAAGGAGACTAAAGTTAGCCTTGAATGTCATAGTACAGACTGGACATAACTGGACCTAGGAAAGATAATTCTATTCCCACAAACAACTAAGGTGAATTATATATACAACTAAACTTGTTATATAAAACACACCAACCACACGAGCTGTGTCCAATGCCACCGCTCGAGATGCGATGCAGTGTTTCTATTCCTGAGTCAGGAGTACATGCTTTAAGAGCGTACTGTGTCTGCTACAGTCATTTAAATGTTGGATAACCAGGCCAAACACTTAAACGGCGTGCCTCCAAAGACGCAAATAGTGCACGGAATATACAGCTCTAGATCAACTTTTCTTAGAACGCATGGACCTGGAAACACACAGTCTCCACGCACAGAAAAGGAACATCTCAACCGCAGCATAATATGCCTTGTGATATTTGCTGGAGGGTCAAATACCTCATAAGCATACAAATCCAATAAATGCTATGACCTACTCGTCACTAACCCGTTATATCAAATATTACAAAATTGGTAAAAAGAAAACACGAACCTCAATCTCTGGCACGGGCAATGTGTGTTTTAGCTGTGTATAATAAGGCACAGGCACAGAGAATCTCGAACCGTGAATTCAAACTCTGGACGTTTCTTCAGGGGACTGAATCCAGAGTGGCGACTTTTCTTGCTGAGACATGTGTAATGTCTCACCAGTCCCTAAGCCGCCAAGCAAAATCAAAATACGAATCACCTACAGGCGTGGAGTTTGGGTGTAAAACACCTAAGTCAGATCACGGCAGTAGTGAGAATGTTTAGCTTAATTATATAAGCAGCCCTATTTATAGCTATTTTTCAATTGCTGTATCTTTCTTCAAAGCAATACTATATAAACTATATAACCCAATTGTCACTGTCTTCAAAGATCACACACACACACACACACACACATATATATATATATATATATATATATATATATATATGTGTGTGTGTGTGTGTGTGTGTGTGTGTGTGTGTGTGCGTGTGTGTGCGTGTGCGTGCGCTTGCCTGCGTGTATACATTAAGTTTATAATTCAAGTCAGGGGTTTCCAGTTGATCTTCAAAATGTTAACCTTGAAACCCCTTCACATAAAGTAACGATTAGTACACTTCTGGAATGTCGTCAAGAGCATGATGCCTCCAGCCGAATTTCGAACCCGGAACCCTTTCGTAATTTAGTCCACGTTAAGTCTGATTCAATACGTTGTATGTTGTAAAATGTGTTCACTCCTTGTACAGAGTGATATTTCACTACCAAAATAACACCGGATATTGTCTGCTTCTCGGTGAGATGGTAAAGATGGCGGCGTGTCTGCTACATCTGCTACGTTATACGTAGGAGTGTAACACAATTAGAAGTAAGACTAGAATTAAGGCTAAGTATCAGGCCAAGCTTAAGGGTAGTGTAATGGCTAAGCTGGTAGTGTTAAGGCTACGATAAGTGTAGCTTACGGTTGTTGTTAGAGTCAAGGTTAAAGTAAAAAACAAAAACAAATGCTAGAGGGTGGCTGAGGTTAAGATCAAGGTTACGGTCAGAGTTAGGATTAATGTTCGAGTTGAGTATTTTGATTACATTACTATTAATATTAATGATAAAAATGACAAATAACACTGATAAAATATGAATATAAAATACGAGTTAAAAATTAAATTATATTAAACAAAAATAAAATAACCCTTTAAAAATGAGTCCATTTCTGGTATTTTCTACAAAGGTTTGATATTTAAAATAGTTTTAGAATGTCCACTTAAGTTTATCTGTATGTATGCCAGCACAGATTTGTTATAAATCCGTCCTTGCTTGCACAGACAGACAAACACATACACACACAGGAAG
Source organism: Paralvinella palmiformis (assembly GCA_025642065.1). Lineage (NCBI taxonomy): Eukaryota > Metazoa > Annelida > Polychaeta > Terebellida > Alvinellidae > Paralvinella > Paralvinella palmiformis. The sequence continues at coordinate 63,690 of JAODUP010000519.1, read as the reverse complement.
ATGGACACACAGGAAGAAAAACGGGAACCTATTATATACAAATATACTACGGCCCAGAAAATACCTAAATCTACTATCATCTTTCTCTATCGTGATCCATCCACTCCCAAGCTAATGATGGACAAATCCAGAACAGATGAGGTATCGTGTTGACACAACGTATGGGCGATAATGAAGGAAGGTGATAAGTCTAACAGTGTAGAGTACCATGGCTCACCCTACTGTACGCTGTAAGCGTCCATTATATATACAAATATTACCTAATTAAGTAGAAAATTGTAATACATTTTGAATATATATATATATATATATATATATATATATATATATATATATATATATATATATATATCAGATATGAAAATTCGGGGCACCTCCGTGGTCTAGCGGTAGCGTGCTGGACCACAGATCACTACCACCCGTGTTTGAATCCCGGCGTGGACATATCTGAAGGTTGTTTCGTCTTTCACTTCGTCTCATTACCTTTGAAAGTCGCTCAGCCCATTTAGCCTACCTTGTGCACAAAAGTGACCGTAAAACATCAATCATCATCATCACTTGAATGTTGTATATTAATGTTACACTGCGTATTGTCCATCGTGGATTAATAATACCAAGGGTAACTGTATATTGTGGATTGCTGTACACACGATCGTTGTGTTGTGTGGATTAGTGGTAAACTGGGTAGTATTGTATCGTGTATTAATAGTACACTGAGTAGTTGTATATTGTTGATTAGTAGTGCACTGGGTAGCAAGTAGTATATTGTGGATTAGAAGTACACTGGGTAGTTGCAAATTGCGGATAAATACTATATTTCGAATTAGCAATACAAATGATGGCAGCTTAATTCGAAGCAGTAGTAAACTGTTAGCATCTTTGGTAGCTTGTACACGCGGATGCCACACCGTATATCGACATGTAGCGTACAAATAGCCGTACATCTGCCCGCGCCTACCTATGACAAGTACTCGTTCAGGTGTACTTGGGTGCGGGCAGGTATGTTTACCGAGAAGATTGCTCGCTAATTGATAAAAGGAAACCTGTGGAAATATTTATTTTTGCGATCAGATCCAGATGTAACTTAGGAAGAAGCCTTCTCTTTGGATAAACAATATCTATATTAACTGTCTCGGACAGATAATGGGGGTCATCTCCATAATTCGCAGAGAGTATGGGATGGCTCTTCATATTTGCCATTCTACGCTTTTAGCAATTTATTTATTTCATTGTTGTTTATCAATATTACTGCCGATGATTATGTAGTGAGTGATTGTCTTATCAATGCGATCAAATTATAGATAATATTATCAAATTTACAAGTCCCTTATCCGTTTATTACATAGTACAATAGGAGCAGACAGGTGGACAGCCTGGTAGATAGGGAGGCAAGTTGGGACGGACAGGCTTCTAGACAGATATCCAGGAGGATAAACAACAGGCAGCCAAACAGACAGATATACAGGCAGGCAGATATGCAGATGGATAGAGTGAGAGACAGATTAAGAGACAATCGGTTTAAGGAGACGCATCAATTAATAGATTGATATATGCATGCACACATGCACGCACGCACGCACACACACACACACACACAGAGAGAGAGAGAGAGAGAGAGAGAGAGAGAGAGAGAGAGAGACTGACACACTTCTTCCATTATCGCTAAGAAAGGAAGGACTCCGTTTAAGTGTTTGCATTGGGAATCCTGCATTTACAAGTCTGTAGCCGACATCGTAGAGCTCTTAAAGTGGTATTTGACTCAGGAACAGGAATGCTGTCCCGCATCTCAAGTATTGGCGTAAGACTTGGCTTACCTGACTTAGGAATCTGTTTTTCTCCATATATAAGTGATCACGATGTATAATTTACCTCTTGTCATTTTGGAGTAGAAGTTTCTTTACCGTGTCTATTTATATTTAGTGTTAGGTATTTCCTGTCATTTTTATCCTGTTTCGCCTGTATAATAGTCATTTTGTCGAATAGATTTTGTTAATTGTTAAATTTCATTTCGATACCATCATGGTCATCTGAACATAACGGGTTAATTAATGGCAAATTTCATTTTCTGATTTCTGTTATTAATAATAATAATAATAAGTTATTCTAACAATAATACAGGTGTAATAAAGTGCCCTTACTAACATGGCCATTGCCAAAATGCCAATGCAATAATAAACAGAGTAAGTGTGTGTATGTGTGTTTGTATGTGTGTTTGTATGTGTGTGTATATGTCTGTCTGTCTGTCTGTCTGTCTGTCTGTCTGTCTGTCTGTCTGTCTGTCTGTCTGTCTGTCTGTCTGTCTGTCTGTCTGTCTGTCTGTCTGTCTGTCTGTCTGTCTGTCTTAAGACATTTAGCAAATTGATCGTGTTTATTCCAACTATGATGTGGTACTCGCCACTGTAACAGCTGGTGCCACCTGCGTGTAAATGTCACCTGTCATATTTTACAGCATTCTGATGTCTTATTCCTATAAGGCACCACGCACAAAATATAAAGTTTGTATATAAAAGTCGAGGAAATACGAATGACGAGGTTGATAAGACACTAGAGCGACGATACATGGTATTCTATTATATTATATTATATTATATTATATTATATTATGTCGTGTCATGTCGTGTCATGTCATGTCATATAGTGTCATATCGTATCATATTATATTATATCATATTATTTTATACTATTTTGTATTATATTATTTTTTATTATATTATATTAAATTAAATTAAATTAAATTAAATTATATTATATTATATTATATTATATAAGACCGGATTAGATTACGTTCGATTTATCTGCGCAATTCGCTTAAAACAAAACAGCAAACATAAATAATATCAGACGTCAACATATTTGACCTGAAGTTATTCAAATATAATAAAATATTATATCTTTCATTATCTAAATTATTTTTATGAATAATTCCCATAAAATTACTATTGGATGACTCAGAAGACGACATCCTAACTATCTAATAAAATATTCAATAATCTGTTGCTATATTTCAGCGGGTGAGAGGGATTACAATATAAATAACAGGTTCATCGTTTTTCTGGTAGATGTGAATAAATCGATCAACTTTTATATTTAATTTTAATGCGATATAAATAATACCGATCTGACTAGTGACATTTCGTTGACGAGTCCATTTTAGTCAATATTTGTATTAATTTGCCGATTTCTCAAAGCTCAGAGTAATAGAACAATAGACCTACCTGTGGGCGATATGACATTTCCTTATCAAACTATTTTTGGCAAGAAATTAAGACAAGAACCACTTTTTTCCAATTATGTAGATGAGACAATTGTCATAAGATATTGTAATGCGAATACTTTTGTTATTTTAAGCTGACTGTAATTTTTTTAAATTATTATACTTCAATTTGATATAATCTTTTACAATCTTATACAGAACTCATTTGTTGTAATGTATCTATCTGTGTTTTGTATTTCTTGGGTTTTTATTTGATCTGTGGTCCAGCACGCTACCGTTTAAACCACGGAAGCGCCTCTACAACATTCAAGTAATCTCTACACTACAAATCCACAATAACTGCTCAGTGTACCACTAATCCACAATATACAATTACCCAGTGTACCACTAATCCACAATATACAATTACCCAGTGTACCAATATTCCATATTATACAATTAGCCAGTGTACCAATATTCCATAATGTACAATTACCCAGTGTACAACTAATCCAATAAGTACAATTACCCAGTGTACCACTATTCCATATTATACAATTACCCAGTGTACCAATATTCCATAATGTACAATTACCCAGTGTACCAATATTCCATAATGTACAATTACCCAGTGTACCCCTATTCCATCAAGTACAATTACCCAGTGTACCACTATTCCATCAAGTACAATTACCCAGTGTACCACTATTCCATCAAGTACAATTACCCAGTGTACCACTATTCCATATTATACAATTACCCAGTGTACCAATATTCCATAATGTACAATTACCCAGTGTACCAATATTCCATAATGTACAATTACCCAGTGTACCCCTATTCCATCAAGTACAATTACCCAGTGTACCACTATTCCATCAAGTACAATTACCCAGTGTACCCCTATTCCATCAAGTACAATTACCCAGTGTACCACTATCCCTATATTCGTACCACATAAAACTGGACACGCTCAACATGTCATATTACTAATCACTAATCAACTAAATCCTTTCGGCACCATTTAAATATCGCCACCTGCCAATTTTCGGCACATCTGATATCCAATGTTGTTTCGTCACTTCCCGTCTTTAGTGACTAATACCTGTCTGTACCTTTCCATCTCGTCTTTAGTGACTAATACCTGTATGTATCTTTTGATCTCGTCTGCTAAAACAAATCCAACAGAAACTGGTGTGAGGCTGATTCGAACCTATAACCTGAAGGTTTGTGACACATTGCTCTGCTCACTGCGCCATCAGGTGGCAATGATGGCATCAGTAGTAGTAGTAGTAATAATAATAATAATAATAATAATAATAATAATAACAGTAGTAGTAGACATAGTAGCAGTAGTAGTAGTAGTAGTAGCAGCAGTAGCAGTAGTAGTAGCAATAGCAGTATATATATATATATATATATATATATAATCCTGCTCTAAGAACTTTATGTTTTCGTTTGGGCTAAAGGCATAATTGGTTTGTATATCGTCTTATAATCATGGATATGTACAATTAGACGTCATCATTAAATTCCCGGGTGTACACTCTTTATAGCTGGCAATGCTCCAATTCCAGATACGTAGATCCAGTTATGTGTTTGTTTACAGTAATCGTGGCAACGGATCGGGTTTATCTGCCGAAAATGTCCTTTTCAGTGTCACAATTCATCTATTTTTCGTAACACCTTTCCATCGTCAAATTAGGTTAAAACCTGGCAAGAATCAGAACTATTAATATAAGAAAAATCTATAATAATTGCAAATAATTAATCGTGCGCAAATTGTAGACTTAACACGCGGTGTAGTTTTGTTTACAGCTGTGTGTACTCAGCTTGCTGAGAAGCACTTTCCATGACGTCATCTGTCTGTTGACGGAGTTAGAGCCAATCAACAGAGAGAATCATCACCAAAAAAAATGCATATTCATGACCAATTGCTGGCTTAAGTCGAAAGATCTCTCTCACAGAGTTACAATGGACCTTAATTTATCATCATCCAGTTAGGAATACTTAGGTATACATGGATCAACCGTCGATCATATGAAAGATCTTTCTCCAGTTGATACATTCGGACCACTTCAGGATCTCTCGTCCACTACATTAACCCTCTACTCTCACGCGTGATTATTTTGGGGGCGGGGGAGTGGTTTAGATCAGACACTCAAAATGAAGAAGTAAAATTAATAAAAAATTAAAATCAGCTTATTAATGTACAAACTGGAGTGGCCATGACCTATTTAACATCGGATCCAGGATTTGTAATTGTATATTTTGTTCGGTACCGAACTAGCGCCCATCGCACACCCAGAAAGCTTAGGCTAACAAAAACGGGCGGAAACTGGATTTATCTCAAATAGCTGACCCCAATCGAGCATAATATCCACTCAAAGCTAATTGACTGGGAGAGTTTTAGTCAAATCGTTCCCTGGAAGTGCCTCGTTCTCGTTTCTAAGCATTCTACCCAGTTTCTATGGCCGAAGGTGACGTCGCATTGACTGTAATCCGACCGGGTCGCAATAGAAAGTTTTATACTACAAAGGACGGCTTATCGTATGACGCTGTAGTAAGTGGAGGGCCATCCAGTGATGACACTGACACCTCGCGAGTTTCGCCGGAACTACTCCTTGAGAAGTTAATTAGCCGACAGCTTCCTGCGCGCGAAATCTCGTTTTCCATATGAAGATCGAGACGAGGATGAAGATGGCGGACGTGCTGTATTGATGTGGGAGCTGATGAATGAAGGTCCACATTTTACATGGTGTGGATACGCTGCTGAGATATGGGCCTTATCGTGAAGATGTGGAAATGTCATAACTCAAGAGTGAGTGAGTGAGTTGGTGAGAGAGTGAGTGAGTGGTGGGTGGACAGGGTTCGAACCCAAGTGCTAGAAATATGTGGCCATAACACGAAGCTCGACCGAATATGTAGATCTGGATCACATACGTACAGTAAAAACTTGTTATTTCCGGGGAAAAAGCTTTGATTATTAATAGTTTGCCATATCCATTGAGTCAGTCCTTTGTTATAAATCTTTTCTACTTTTAAGGTGTATAATTATCCCGCGTGTCTCTGATTATAAATTACTGAATCTCATAGCGTTGATGAATTTCTCTTTTTGATTAATATCGGCGATCTCGTCGTGTAAAAATTCTCATTTTAGTTAATCGTACTCCTCGTCTTGGCGTTGATGATTGAGAGTGAGTGAGTGTTTGAGTGAGTGAGTGTGTGTGTGTGTGTGTGCGTTTGTGTGTACGTGTATGTGCGCGACTAACCCATCGCTAACAGCGGAAACTGGCTATGGCCAGACCTAAACCTAGAGACATGTGCTTTCACCTCTATCAGCGCCCCCTATCGACCACATATTCCCAGTCGACGTGTTGCAAAATCATAACAACAATCCCATCTCTATTTGGTCGATACTTGATATAATGTTCTAAGGATTTAAAATTCAGATCTGCATTAAGGACTTTATTTGTTTGTAAATGCTTTCTACCCACCACATACCCACCACAGCCATGGTCAACACCCGAGAGGTATAACTTTTCAATCGACCAGATGCTCACCAACAATCCACAAAAGTCTATCATCGTCTAACATCGGATACTTGTCGTATGTTCTACTTGAAAGATTAGTAGCTGGTGGGTGGACTCGAACCGAGGATTTCCCAGTTTGTGCAATGCACCTTTACCACTGGACCATCGTTTGAGTTTAGTCATGGCTATTTAGAGACCTGACAATGAGGGAAGTATTTATTGGTAACTTACAAGCATTTGTAAATGGACGCAATCACAATCCGGATCACGTCTAGTGATACTCGTCATATCCAGAAGGTTAACCACTTGATCCAAATATAACTTCTCCGGACTTGTTTAACACAGAAACGAACAGGATTAACTGAATTAAAAATACCCCTCTAATTAACCAACATCTTCACTGCAAATACATAACTGTACTATTTATCTACCGTTGATTGCCGGTTTTGTCTTAGATGCACTCTTATAAGCAAGCAAGCCTTGGGGATGTACACTGTATGTTATTATGTGGTTTCACCGTGCAATGGCTTTGAGTGGCCCTTGCTAGGAAAGGCACTTTATTAAATCTACATTATTATTACTATCATCACCATCATCATCATCATAATCATCATAACCTTCATTATAATCACCATTTACTGGACACCGTATACAATTATGGGACAGTAAATGAAGGTGTGGATCTGTCATGATGTTATGAGCACGACACGCAATGGGCATTTAGGCATAACACCAGAAAATGCTCGAAAATGAACAGAACACAATACGTTGGCAAAAAAGATGACCAGTTGGACAACATAAAGTTGGATGGAATTTGATGACTGACGCGTTCATAAATCCATAAACAGACACCAGACTCTATCTTATGGTCGTCTGCTCAAAACGTCGGACAGATCTGATGTCAAGGTCGGTGAGCGATATTCGAACGTTGCCAGGGAACGTTATCTTGAATACGATAACAAAATGTTGGCGTTTCTACAGTTGTGGGTCTTCGTGATTAATCTAAAACGATCTTTCTGAAACAGAGCATTAATGACGTGTCACGTTTTCTGGACCAATAAAAACGGCGAACTACTGGTCACGTGGACTGTGGGTCCGTGCGAAGAAAGCTGATTTGCACGACAATTATAAAGAGACTGTTTATATTTGGTTTGATGTCTGACGGGTAGACCATGCCTGCATTCCTACATTTCATCAACCTACATAGTGGTATATTACTTCCAGATTCTTGATGGGAAATCTCTCTTGATCTCTTTCCCCAAATACACACATACATTACAAGTTTTTCTTGAAAAGGATCCCTAATGAATTATCTATTCTATATGTCAGTGAATTGTCGTATATTGGAAAAGTGTAAGTATATATATATATATATATATATATATATATATATATATATAACTCTCCCAGACACTAATTATCTGTATCAGGTTAAAGCATCATAAGGCATATGAATGATTGAATGAATAAATAAGCGAGTGGGTGAGTCATCGACTGAATGAGCGCGCGAGTGAGTGAGTGAGTGCTTTCTTTATCCTCGGCGATGGTTACTCCTGCAACATATCGCCGTCTGGCGATTTGTTTGAAAAACTACCATTTTCGGATTATAAGAGATACATGACGCCTGCTTATGTGTAGATTGCACTGTACGATAATTGAGGTACATAATAACTGAGGTATGTGATGATTCAGGTGTGCCACGACTGGGTGAGGTAATGTAATAAATGAGGCACGACCGGGCTAAAATAGATCCTCCACAAATATCTGTCGTCAGCCGAGATGCTAAGAGAACGCGCCACATCCAATTGCAAATACGTGTCATGTTGGCGCTATATAAACAAACTTAAAAACCAATATGTGGTCTTAATATAAAAATATTTCTCCCACGCAGCCGCCCTCAGTGAGCTCCGGTGGCCTAGCGGTTAAGCACCCGGCACTTGGTGCCAATGGTCGCAGGTTCGAACCCCGTAAGAGGTCGAAACTTTTCCAGGGATTAATTTCTCGGCTCACTACATCGTGGGTGGCTGACCACGTTAAACGGCGCCGCCGTCTCCACTGAATTATTTAAAATAAAGGGGGACGTTAAAAACCCCTGAGGACGTAAAACACTCTGGCAGTGACAACCCTCAGGGTATTTCGGCTCCATCTTTCCGTACTGCTCCCCTGTGAGTGGTGGGGGAGGTGTTTCTCAACCATTCCAACATAGAGGCTGTGCTGATTAAGCGACAGCCTGGGGATTCTCCCCGAACAACAAAACCAAAACCAAACCAGCCGCCCTCGCGACATTCAAAAGCGTAGCCGGTGGAATACATGAATTTCGCCTCGAAGCTGCTTAGCAACGGTCAACAGAGAAAAGTTCCCATTCAACAAATAATACTCCACTGTCAGTCAATGTCTTCGGAGCAAAAGAAAACGATCGTCTGTAGACGAGGAGATATTTAGTCTAATCACGTCGCTTCCACTTTCGGCAGAAGTAACTCGAAGGCCGTTTAAAAATCAAGTTCGTCGATACATAGCCTTAGCCTTAAAATCAAAGGCCTCGATCGGCAATTACCGCATAAAATTGGCGATTAATTTCCATCGAATGACGATCACCGGTCTCAATTCGTTGATGATGCAGAAGGGACTTCCGACAGTCTAGTTGACTGTGCTCCATCTCGAAAGGAGTAACCACCGTCTTTATGAAAACTATTGACGGAAAACAATGTGTATGTGTGTGTGTGTGCATTAGCTTCATTTGGTTATATCATTACAATCCGAGATTCTCTGTGCCAGTGCCTTATTCCACACTGCTAAAACGCAGGCACAGGGCCGGATACGACACATGTACAGTTGGTCTATCTATACTCATTAATTTAAAAAACCTGAGTTTTATTATAAGAAATATCTTAATTCAACACTTACAACAGTAGATGAGACGAGTACGTTATCAACATCAGTATTAAGTTTCACAATGTCCACGCAGTGCGCCTGATTATTTGTCACAATAAACATGCATAATTAATACATTTATTAGACTACCATCATTCTAGTCTGATCGTTTCTAACACTTTTATGTTTGGCTTATTTTACGGTGACTATGATTGGAATACATTAACCTAGTTTTTTGTGTGACGTAGATGTTTTGTAGGAAATAACAACATGAAAGTGAGATCGTCTCTTTGTGAAACTTTATCCGAGAAAGTGACTACCTTGAGATACACACGCACACGCAAGCACGCGCACACGTATACACCCCCCCCCTCACACACACACACACACACCAACACCAGCTCGGCCCGATAAATGGCCTAATAACATTAGGTGAGCACGATCTCCGGGAAAGCGAACACCTCAACAGCCACAGGCTAATACCAGAGTTACACAGCCAAACTTTATAGTCCATCTGCGTAGTCCATCTTACCACTCATTGACCAGTAATCTGGAACACCGAACTCATGACCCATGCGTAAGCACCGACTACTCTATCACCTTCCACTGGCTCCGGCCACTTGACGTCCGTTGTCGTAAAATGGCTTGTGCTGTTCTATTCACCGGGATTCACTCTCTTGTGATGGCCTCTATCACGTGTGAGATGGTGAGCAGGTTGAGGTGGACTGATGATGCCATCACGGTGATGTGATGTCTGTCATCTTGTCGTGGCTTCCCCGAAGATGGTTTCCTATCTCTCTGTGTGTTAAATAATCTTTTTGTTGACGTTTCGTGTACAGTCAGCCGCCCTTTAGGGACACGGCCACAGTGTTACGATGTCTAATGTGTTATAAATAGTGATGTGGTTACAGCTTGATGTGCCCACATGTTATGCGAACTGGTAAATGGCACGCACGGATTCGTGTTCATGTACGTGCATGTGTATATGTGTATGTAAAATGTGGCTGTTTCAGGGTCACTTTTGCGCACAAGGTAAGTTAAATGGGTCGAGCGACCTTCAAAGCTAATGAGGCGATGTAAAATATGAAACACCGTTGCTTGCTTGTTTTGTTTTTCGGGGAGAATGCCCAGGCTGTCGCTAATTTAGCACAGCCTCTATGTTGGAGTGGTTGAGAAATCTCCTACCACTCACAGGGGAGTAGTAGGGAAAGATGGAGCCGAAATACCCTGAGGTTGGTCACCGCCGGAGTGTTTTACGTCCTCATGGGGGTCTTTAATGCCCCTTTATTTTTAGTAATTCAGTGGAGACCGCAGCGCCATTTAACGTGGTCAACCACCCGCGATGTTGTGAGCCGAAACATTTATATCTGGAAAAATTTCGACCTTTTGCTGGGATCGAACTTGTGACCCTTGGCACCAATGCCCTTTAACCGTTGAAAAGTTTTTTAATTTTCCCCCCTCCAACAATTTTCAGGGTCTTTCCTGTGCTCTCTCTCTCTCTCTCTCTCTCTCTCTCTCTCTCTCTCTCTCTCTCTCTCTTTTTATATATATATATATATATATATATATATATATATATATATATATGTCTGTTGTGTGTATGTATGTATGTATGTATGTATGTATGTGTGTGTGTGTGTGTGTGTGTATGTATGTTGTTGTTAATTTGTTTACTGCTAGCTGCTGCTGATCAATAAAATGAAAATAAAGCATTTGATCAGTTGGTATAGGTAAACTATGATACAAATAAGGAATGAATCTGAACATTTGATTTGAGTAAACTTATTAAGAGACACTTTAGACATGTTAATTCTATGCCTTAGAACGTTGCAATGAACAAACTGGCATATAATTTATTCTCAACTCGCTCGCTTTGACAATGTACCTATAGATCTATCTGACGTTGTAACACCGAAGACCCATATTTCACCCGTACAGGTACGGAAAAAGAGGACTAAAGACGGGAAGTCGTGGCGTCTGCGATGTTTTCCTTATTTCTTCTTGATTGGTTTTACACGAGCTGGAACCACTGACTTATGGCGATCCATGTCAATGTTACCGGAATTTGTACGGGGATTGATTAAAGAACCGAAATTCTGGAACAAAATACGACTTCACAATTATGCAAGTGAGAAAATTTGTTTCTTTGTGCATGCGAGTATCTCTCTCCCTCTCTCTCTCTCTCTCTCTCTCTCTCTCTCTCTCTCTCTCTCTCTCTCTCTCTCTCTCTCTCACACACACACACACACACACACACACACACACAAAGCACAGTTTACATTCAACAGTAATTTCGTGTGGTTCAAAAGAATCCTATATGCATCAGAACATTTCGAGACCATAGATGCTGATATCAGCTTCATTCTGGGTTCGAACAGAATATGAACCTATAATAATCGTGCGGATAGAGGTCTGCCGCCGCAAACTGTTGTCTAATCAGGGTGAAACATAACAGTTTGTTGAACACGTGACAACATTGTGTTGCGTACATTACCTAAATATGGAATCTATTTATCTTTTCTTTATGTTTAAATCGCATAATGATATATATATATATATATATATATATATATGTGTGTGTGTGTGTTGTTGTTGTATTATGTGTTGTATGTTGTGTATGTGTGTGTGTGTGTGTGTGTGTGTGTGTGTGTGTGTGTGTGTGTGTGTGTGTGTGTGTGTGTGTGTGTGTGTGTGTGTGTTTTATAAAGATAGTTAAGGCGCTGGCACAGGTGTTATACTTTCATTCAAGCAACAATTAACTCTAAACTGATTTTTAAAAAATATTTAATTGTAAGTATAATTAATTACCGGTAAAATTAGAGAAAAATGAAAAGAAAAAAGAAAATTTCTAAAATAATCCAAAAGAGGATAATCTAAATATAAAAAAAGAAGAAACTATGATTAAAACAAAACCAGGCTTTGTGTCGAACACTACGGCCAAGAAAGATTAAACCTAAAATGGAGAAATAAAATATTAATACACAGTATGAATAATGTGTGAATAATATAAGCATAAATCAGAATAAATTCAGATTAATACTAATAGCAGCGATATAACACGACTCAACCCAATAGCAACGACCGGTTTCGACCTATTCAAGTCTTCATCAGGTTGCATAGAATGTCTAACGTTACCTTTTTTTTTCCTTTTTTCTTGTTAAGGGGAATTTATACCCCAGGCCGTCGCTGTAGGGCACGGCCTCTTATATGAGGTTTATTATTTTCTTGCAGGATTTACTGCAGAATATATGGTTGTCTAACGTTAGCATATTGCTAGAGGTTTATATACACAATTTTCAATAGGAAGCCACGCACTTAATCCTTTAGTTCTTTTTAACAAAGGATGGGTGCTATTTTAATCTCTTTGTTCTACTTCTGAACTTATGTAACCCGGTGTTTTGAAAACATCCCAACGATAATTGAATAGAATTTATATGTTTGTACAGGTGTGAAAGTGCCCAACATAATAAGAAAATAAACCTAAATGTACTTCAAATGAATTAGTCGTAGCTTCCCATTTGACAATTGATATATAGATATCTCATTGCTTTACAAACATAGTAACGGTGGGTTGATTTTTGGTGTTTCGGGCGATTGACGCTTTACTGAAGTTGTGTTTGTGATTAACTTTTCCAGAGCTTCAGGAGACATTCTATTTATTTTAAGGTATTTATTTCAACTTACTTGACACTAAATAACCCGAGAGGCTTTTATGTTTAGTGTAAGCTGTGATGATACTATATTGATAGTGTTCTAAATAACTCTTCGGTTGAAGTATCTTAAAATGTTTATTTATTATTCTTGAAGTCATATTGCCTGTTCTAGAAAACGGCATTATTAGAGCTACAGTGTTACCTTTTTCGGCCGATTCTAATATATCTTCCGAACGTTTTTTGTTTAACCCTGTTGGTTCTAATGATCCCAGGGTATCAATCCAAAAAGTTTCTCGTTTTAGTCTATTAATTCGGTCCTGCCAATCAGAACCGGAGCTGTGTATTTGTTCAATCGGTATTAAAATATAATCACCGAGAGATGGACGGTTGTAATCAGGCAGAGAAGAGTTATCTGCGTGCACTTTTAAATGTGTATATAAAGAAGAAAGTCGATGTTTTCTTTCAATTGTAAATCTGTGGCCATTAGCTCTTATGCGAAGAGATGTACTAGTTTCGCCAACATATTGTTTATTACAGAAGTAGCATTGATAAGCATAAATAACGTTTGAAGAAGAGCAATCTATATCTCCCATTATTCCAAATGTTTTTTGGTGACAGTGCTCGTAATATTTGAGCAATCACTTATTAGATGACACGTCATGCAGTTCATAATATTGCATGGTTTTGAACCCCAACGGCTGGTAGTTGGAATGCCGGTATTTGACCGACGTTGTTTTATTTGCAATTCCTAACAGTTTTGCCTTTAATACCACGCATCCACCTTTTAGAATAATTTCTTTTACACAAGGCTTGAAAAAGAATACCCCATGCCTTATCAAAGTCTTTTTCGTTAGAACATATTCTAAAAAATCGTATAATTTGCGATCTTAATGAATATCGGTTGGTTTAAAAAATACCTTGGTCAATAAGGTATTATTGTTTTTAGGGTCTTTGAATACAGTGGTATCTAAATAATTGACCGAATCAATACAGATAGAAGATTTAAATTTAATGGGTGGTTCATGTGTATTAAAAATATTTAGAAACTCAGAGAACGCATCCTTGCCATGTGGCCATAATATGAAAATATCATCCAAATACCGGAAGTAGGTATGAGGTTTTAATGGACATTTAAGTAGTGCCTCTTTCTCAAATTTTGCCATGTAAATATCGGCGTAGTGTGGTGCCCAATCCTTACCCATAGAAGTGCCTACTTTTTGGATGAACCATTCACAATTAAACAAAAAGTCATTACTCTTCAAAGATAATTCTAAAAGTTCTATAATTGGATCATCATATATGGGATAATTTCTCATTACGTCCCTTACCGCTTGCAACCCCTTGGTGTGATCTATATTAGTATACATACTTTCAACATCTAAAGTTATAAGCAAGCAATTATCAGGCAAACTTAATACTTTTATTTTTTCTACAAAATCGTATGTGTTTTTTTATACAAGAATGGTGATCGTTTTAAGTGGCTATCTATGAAAGATGATACATTTTTTGATTCACTATTACAATCATACACTATTGGCCTTCCTGGGGGCATTACGTTTGGTATTGTCCAACAACTGTCCTCTTTGTGAATTTAAGGAACCACTGACTAAAAATATCGAGGTCTTGCCTCCGAGGAAGGGAAAGGAAATTAAATTGTTTTTCAGAAATTGCACCCGCAGATTTAAGTTTATTTAAAATACCAGTTATTTTAATCGCCGTTCTGGGGTATATAGGCTCATTAACTTTTTCGTAATGATTATAATTATTTAATTGACGGTAGCCTTCAGTAATATAATTCTTTTTGTATATTATTACTACTACCGAACCTTTATCAGCTTTTTTAATTACTATATCTTTATTTTTACGTAAGTTGTTTAGTGTTAATTGTTCTTCAATTGTTAAATTTGGCTTTTCCCGTGGGACATTTAGTTCATCTATTTCTTTTGTAAAGTTATTTATGCATTCTATTAAATCGGGATCAGTTCCCTTGTCAGGTGGAACCCAGTTAGACTTAGATATAAAACTTTGCTGTGGTTTATTAAAATTGTTAGGTTCGTAGCGAAAGAAATATTTTATTTTCAGTTTCCTCCCGAAATCCTTAGTTGCTTCCAAAATGGGTGCTTTAGAAATCTTAGGGGTTTGAACGAATGTTAGTCCCTTACTTAGTAAGTTTGTTTCTAATGTCGTCAAAACGTGACTTGAAAGATTTAAAATGTTATTAATTATTTTATAACAGGGGTAAGTTTGACCCTCTGAAGACCTTAGTAAAAGAAACTGACCTTTGAAGACAGTGACAATTGGGTTATATACTTTATATAGTATTGCTTTGAAGAAAGATACAGCAATTGAAAAAATAGTGTTTGTGTTGTGTGTGTGTGTGTGTGTGTGTGTGTGTGTGTGTGTGTGTGTGTACATCAGCGTTTTCCACACACCATATCCAGATACAAGGCAATTATCCTTCTCACATCCATCTCAACATCCGGTGAGTTTTTGAACTTAATGTTGACATCTCGTCTCCCGATATATCTACGGATCGGTGACCCAGTTTTGACACGGGTCATTTCATCACCGTAACATTTATTTATTGTGGATCCAGTGTTCATTTTGTGACAAAGGGTGCTTCGTAGACAGATGATTGACGCCGCCATGCGCCATTAAGCGACAATCAAATTTCCGGTAATCACACGCCACCTAGCGGCTTCATGAGATGACTTTACATAACTTATGACGGGGCGCATCAACAGATAATGGATTTTATTGATATGAGATGGCGGGGAGGTGTTGTTGGCGATATAGAGTAATGATCGTGCTGTTGTATGGTGTTGGTGATGGTTTTTGGTGTTTTGGGTGATGGGATTGGGTTTGGGTTGTCTCAGTGATGGGTTTGTGTGGTGATGGTGATGCAATTTGATATTTTTGGTGATGGGTTTGAGTGGTGTTGGCAATGGACTTGGGTGCTGTTGGTGATGGGTTTGGATGTTGTTGGTGATGGCATTGGGTGTTGTTGGTGATGGGTTTGAGTGTTATTTGTGACGGGTTTTGGTAGTATTGGTGATGGATTTGGATATTGTTGGTGATGGCATTGGGTGTTGTTGGTGATGAGTTCGGGTGTTATTTGTGACGGGTTTTGGTAGTATTGGTGATGGGTTTGGATATTGTTGGTGATGGGTTTAGGTTTGTTGGTGATGGGTTTGGGTACTGTTTTATTGATCGATTTGGATGTTGTTGGTGACGGGGTTGGGTGTTGTTTATGACGGGTTTGGGTAGTATTGGTGGTGGGTTTTGGTGTTGTTGGTGATGGGTTTTGGTGTTGTTGGTGCTGGGTTTGAGTAATATTGGTGATATATTTGGGTGTTGTTGGTGATGGGTTTGAGTAGAATTGTTGATGGATTAGGGTGTTGTTGGTGATGCATTTGGGTGTTGCTGATGATGGGTTTGAGTAGAATTGTTGATGGATTTGGGTGTTATTGGTGATGGATTAGGGTGTTGTTGGTGATGGATTTGGGTGTTGCTGATGATGGGTTTGAGTAGAATTGTTGATGGATTAGGGTGTTATTGGTGATGGATTAGGGTGTTGTTGGTGATGCATTTGGGTGTTGCTGATGATGAGTTTGGGTGTTGTTGGTGATGGGTTTGGATGTTGTTGGCGACGGATTTGGGTAGCAATAGGGCTGTTATGTAATGATAGTAAAGGTGTGATGACATGGCATGGTGCGATAAAGGTGGCGTTATGGGGAGATGATAGTGTTGTAGGTTAGAGATGATGGAGTTGTGGGGGTGTTACCATATTTTGGTGTAGTGAGCCGAGTGTTGTGGGGGTAATAATGGCGATGCTGTGGGGGCGATGCTGGTGTTGTGGTGTGGTGATGGTAGTATTGTGGTTTTCTGATAGTGGTGTTGTGGCATGGTGACGGTGATGTTGTGTGTGTGTGGGGGGGGGGGGTGTTATTGATGTTGGGCGAATGGTGGTGTTGTCATGGTTTGGGACAGTATTGTTCTAGGGTGGTACTATTATTTGTTTTTGGTGTTATTGTGGGTGGTGATGTTAGTGCTGTTATCAAGTGGTGATGACGTTGTGTGGTGCTGGTGGTGTCATGAATTGGCGAGGGTGATGGTGGTGCAATAATGGTGATAATATGGTGGTGCTGCTGTTGTTTTTTTTTTGTATGGGTGGTGCTAGTAATGGTCTTGGTATTATTTTAAGATGGCGATGGTGGCGTTAACAACGTAATGACGTTGGTATTGCTGTATTGCAGGTAGTGGCCTGGGCTTGTCCTGACACCTCTGTGGGCCACTAACGGTGCCACCAAGTGGTCCAAAAAGATGTCGATCAACCCCACCTCATCAACTCTCTGTTATGTAGCTATGTAGTAGAGTGCTCGTCAGTAAGGCGATTTATGATGATTTCGATGCCACTCTGTGGCTGGACTGTTTCTTTCAGATAACGTCGGCTTCTCGTCTTCACTTATCCGGATCCCACCAACTGAAAAGATTTAGTCTGACATGGATCTATCTGGTCGCTCAGATAACGTGGATAAGGCTTTGCGCTCGAAATCTGCGGATTACGGTTCGAATTAAAATATCATCGGTGTATGTGGGATGTTTCATCTGATTGTTTCCTTCCCCGAGAGCGTCATCCGTCCGTCATATGTCCTAGGTGCGACCATCCCGGGATTTAAACAAACCGTTCCCTGACTGGTGCTCTTAAACATCGATCTTAACCGGACGGCGGTTTAAGTGCGTTTTCTTGTTACATATGACGCAAGGCATTAAATTGAAGTTAGATAATAAGAAGTGACCGTTTACAACAACAGCAACAACAATAGCAACAGAAGTAACAACAACAACAACAATTACTACTACAATAACTACTACTACTAATATTACTACTACTGCTGTCGGCATTGCAGCTAACAATACTAGTGATACTATTACAACTATATTTTCTGCTATTACTACTGCTACTAGTACTACTACCATTATTATTATTATTAGTATTAGTAGTAGTAGGAGTAGTGGTAGTAGTAGTAGTAGTAGTAGTACGACAATCATTACTACAACTGTATCGAGTTGCTGAGTGGGGGCTGAAAGGTCATTCGGTTTAGCCTCGTTTTTATCAGCTATTACTACATTCGGAAAGTTATAGTGGGCCAATTAGAAACCCCGAACTTTCGTGAGCTATGCTATTTGCTGCAAGAAAAGACACCGAACGGGGAAATGACGGAAGTAGCAAAATATCTCGATCTATTGTGAGCCTTCCCCCTTTTTATATATTGTATGGACCTGCTGTATTTTATGTCAGGTGGTCGTATAGGGTAGGATTTACTGTAGTCGTGCTTTAACTGTTCATGCGTCAGGATTGGCGAGGCGCTTAGAAGACGTGCTAAACGGGCAATAAATTGTCGTATTGAACCGCATCACGTGACCGGAAGCGAGATTTCCCGGGCTCTTGGCGCCCGCAAAATCACGTGCTATGGTCACGCGAATAATTTACCGGGTTGAATTGCTATATCAAGTAGACTACACCTATATCAGCTAGGAATAAGTTACCTATAGGTAGATGACAGCCTTACAAAAGGTCAACTTAATGTTTATGATCTCAGAACAGACGATCACTTTCAGTGCCGCGCCTAATGTAGGCCATATTTTACTTCGATGAATGGACAACTTAGTTCGTAATACATCTGATTTAGTAGGGTATACTCCCGTTAATGAGCTATTTATGACGCATACTACATAATCTACACAAAACTCATGACGCCAATCACCAAACGACGCCTCTGAGATATGGATGGCGCATGCGCAGTGAAAATGGTGTCATGGCCGGTCAAAGGTATTGGCCAATAAGCGATACGACTTGGATGTATAGTAATTTAGATAGCTTGTTTGGTCACGACTGTGTGGTCGCCATTAAAGAAGGTTAACATCTATAATGCACAGTTTTATCTCCGACGGTCGTTTGTGTGATGGTAAATATTATCGTCAGTTGCCGGATTACGTCAGAAATGGCGATCTGAACAATATTAGGCAGAAACAGTTAACGGAAGCGAAATAAAATCAAAAGTATTACGTCCCGATGAAATTCCCCCCCCCCCTCATTGATTCGACAATCAAACAACCGGAAACCGCATCGAACCGTAATAGGGTAATAGGATAATAATACTGTAAAACACTTTAGAGCAGCTATCTAGCTGAATAGATGTCACATATTATTATTATTATTATTATAAGCCTCATGAACCAGGAAATAAAAAACTGACCTAAATAAGAATTTGTGGCTATGATTTACAAATGACCCACCCCTCCCCCGCCATTGTTACTTACCAACCAATATAGCTTACTCCGACGTTTTCTGAAATAAATGAAGATTTATCAAGGGAACGGTGTCATTGTAGAAGTCTCCAACTGTGTACGTGGACATGAGCGCGCATCCATACTCATTAAATATCCGTTCGTCGTTTCTAAAAGTGCCTAGAATCGAATACCTTTCCGATACTGAAGCCCAGTCCCCGCTAGAGTGCCGCGTCCGTCCCGAACACGCCGGAATCAATCAGGATATGCATGGTTCTCCATTAGGCGCAAGCAAACTGTTTATATATATATGATCAATTAATGATAATGGGCGACATACATTTTCTGGATTACCTCGAGCAACGTTGATTAAACAACACCTCTTAATGGACGTTATACGTACATTGACCGTGTAGAAGTCCAATTAGACGCTAACATCGAGTTAACGGGTCACGTAAATAATTACTCTATTTCAATGTCAATTGGTTGACCTAAATAAATACCGGGCGAATTTCGTCCACTGAGAAGCTAGCATTTCACGATTACGGTCGAGCAGCGTCTGACATTTATACTGGTGTCTAGTTTACTATATATATATATATATATATATATATATATATATATATATACATACCTCAGGATTATCTCCGGAATATCGTTATCCGGGTCTTCTGTAAGTGAAGATATTATGTGCAGCAAAAGTTGGTTATAACGAAATTCACTGGGAATGGAAATTAATTTCGTAATAATGATACTTCGATTTATCCCAGTTTTAAAATTTCGGTTCTATGATAATTGGTGATAATAACACGTACTGCCCGTACTGCCTGTGGTTTTCCCAGGAATGGAAGACACGGAGCAAATTTGTTCCCAGTATTTTATTTCCACATTCTCCTTTCAAGTATCGTATTTCGTTATAACCAGTGCGATTTATATAGATTTAATGCTGCTGGGAACGAAAAATCACTTAAGCAAGTTTTCCTTGTATACATTTCGGAATATCCCAGTTTCTTTACTATGGAAGTGAATGGACGTTTGGCCGAACCAGCTACCCACTTCGAACTAAGCTACTATTTCGTTATATCCTAGTTGTCTATAATCAACCTTTATTGTAAATTCCTCGCTAGTTGTCGAATTGCTTATGAATACACCTGGATCGGTTGTTTATTTTGTGCTTCGATCCGGAAAATATGAAAATGGGGTATTCACTTGTGATTCTTGTTTTCAGATTTACTGCTTACGGAATCCTCAACTCTGTGAGCATTTCTGCTGAGCAGAGAACAAAACCTGATAGTATACACGTATTGTGGTTTGCTTGGAAGTTCCTGCATCTAAACATCACTACATTTGTCAGTAAGAATTAAAACGGCCCATTTAGCCTACCATGTGCACAGTAGTGGCCATAAAACATCGATCATCATCATGATCATCAGTAAGAATTAGGTTAGCCCAATATAATTATGCCGAATGCTATTCATAGCAATATTTTAAGGTAAAAAGTTCCAAATAATTCAAAGTATACACCAAGATTTTAAAATCGCGTGTGAAGATCAATGTTCTAACCATAAAATGGCTTGATGTAAACAGTCGACTGAGACGGCACTGTTTATGATAGGAAATTATATTTAGCATTTATATAAATAACAAGGATCTCACTGGTGCGTTCTGGATCAGCATGACGAATATATAGGGAATACAAGTTATGGTCAACGGGATAGTTGTGTAGGTTTTACCGAAGTTCAGGTGTCCCATGTGTGACCTGTGTTGTGGCTAAAACGTGCAATCAGTAACAAATTCACTGTTTTTTTTAATGCAAACTGTTAGTTCTTAAAATGCATCTCATGTTCATCTGTATGAATAACTTACAGAAAGTATTCGGTAACTTTAAATTATTGACATGATGTGTGAGAGAGGGTTGGGGGTTGGAAAGATAGATAGATAGATAGATAGATAGAGGTGGTGAGAGAGAGAGAGAGAGAGAGAGAGAGAGAGAGAGAGAGAGAGAGAGGAGGGAGAGAGAATGCACGATAGTCCTGCTTTTGAATTCTATATCTGTAGTTTAATCACGTTTTTAAGACTTGGACTTATAGTTGTTGTAGCATCGAAAACACTTGTACATAATGTTTACTGGATTTATATATGTTTTAGTTCTTTCACCTTCTATAAGCTATCCGACTGCGGATTATGTTGTTGATCTGTCTTTTCTACCTCTTATCACCGGATGTTCCGTGCTTTAACAGAAACCGTTTAAGTGATATATTCCATGCCCTGGAAAGGTCTAGATAGATCTTTGAAAGGACCCCGTGTAATTGTTCAGACTGGGAATCCTGCATTTGAACGACTCTAGCCGGGAGAGTCCTATCTTCGAGCATTAAATGCACCATTGACATGATAATAGAGAGTGCGTCAATATTTGTCAACATCCCCGAAAAATTTGTACCTTCCCGTTTTTTACTGTCAACGGTCCGTGTTTATTATACGCGTCATCTCCTGCTCCTTGTACATAAACAAGACCAGTGAATCATTACGTTGACTATATCTAATATGCATTTAACAGACTGATGAAGCACCCTTGACCAGAAAGCCATTGGCTACGATGACACAGGTACATCCCAATAAATATAGAAGCTACATCACTTGGAGGATTGCAAAAAAACGGCAGGTCGTACAAAAACTAAATATGTGATAGACCATGTTGTGTTATACTTTTGGTTCAATGTGACCTCTGTGACACTTGGTGATGATAACTG
The DNA here is from genome assembly GCA_025642065.1 of Paralvinella palmiformis. Lineage (NCBI taxonomy): Eukaryota > Metazoa > Annelida > Polychaeta > Terebellida > Alvinellidae > Paralvinella > Paralvinella palmiformis. Next base: position 41,399 of record JAODUP010000519.1, on the reverse strand, counting down.
TCAATTAATACATAACGTTAATTCAGATGAATACACCTAGAACCCACTTTTTTGTTTGTTAATAAGCCAAACAATCACTGGTTTTATTGCCTACTCATAGGCCCCCTAATGGCATAATGTGACAGTGACTTATTTTACGGATGGGATTGATGATTGATGTTTTACGGCCACCTTTATGGACATGGTAGGCTAAATTGGGGCCGAGCGACCTCCAAAGGTAATGAGGTGAAGTCAAAGACGAAACAACCTTCAGATATGCCTACGCCGAGATTCGAACACGGGTGGTAGTGATCTGTGGTCCAACACGCTACCGCTGGACCTCGGAGGCGCCCTATTTTACGGATGAGACAAGGTTTTGCGCGTTACTGAATGATAAATACGGCAATTGCCGCGCATTCGCATTGTATGCAGAAGGGCCAAACATATCGAGGTACTCATTTTTCAGCACACCGTATTCCATCCGGAGCAGTGACAGCCGGGCTCAGCGCTGGGCTATACACGATTCCCAGCGGTACGATGTGAGAGTGACGTCATCTGTTTTCCAGGTTATACCGAGTTTATGTCACGAAACTGCCACAAACCGGGTTATTTGTTTGTACAATAGACAGAAGGACTCATGCGGTTTAGAAATGTTGACAAGGAAAACTTCGTTCTATTACAGCTGTTAGGTCAATTGAGCTACCAACACCCAACTTTTATAGATAGTGGATGTTTTAAGCTCAGGTATTATGATTGTAGGTGATTCGTTGTTTGGAGTTTTGCGTTGCGCAACAACTTCCCGACTGACGAGACATTGCTCAGCTCCGTTTGAAAAGCGGCGATTGAAAAGTGATGTTTTATAAATTACTAAAACATACTACCCCCCGCCCCTTCCCTCAACACACCAAAAGAGAAAGAAACTGACTTACACATAGACATGTTTAGATATATACGTACACACAAACACACACACACACACAAGCACACACATACATACATACATACATACGTACATATATACGTACAAACATACATACATCACTCTTAATTTTTCCATGGTCTAAATGATTACTATCGGGTCGAAATGATCATCTTTTCCCAGTCCAACAATTTGAACTAAATGTTCAGTCCAAATGACTGGTTTAGTATGATCGAAATAAAACTAGTCATTGGTCCAAATGACAAGATTTCGGTCGAAATGATCTCAATTCCCAAAGTTGTAATGGATAAATGGTCAAAACGATTATTAAATAGTCAATGATTACTATCGGGTCGAAATGATCATCTTTTCCCAGTCCAACAATTTGAACTAAATGTTCAGTCCAAATGACTGGTTTAGTATGATCGAAATAAAACTAGTCATTGGTCCAAATGACAAGATTTCGGTCGAAATGATCTCAATTCCCAAAGTTGTAATGGATAAATGGTCAAAACGATTATTAAATAGTCAAATGGATTATTATATGGTCAATTAATATTTCTTGGTTAAGTTCGAAATACTTATATCAGTTATGTGTGACGTAAAATTTAAACTAGGTCGTCGATCTAGGGCCGGTGTAATAGGTTGAAATGTCCACTGGCTAGATTGACCAGCCTACAATGATATAACACGTGTAATAACGGTCAGGAAATAAACCATGCATGATGTTCTTTATTTTATTTATTCTGCCTCCGAAAGGAAAGAGATACAATATCTAATACATACATAAAATACAATATAAATATAGATTCTGAATATGTAAATAATTAACGTACACAATTAATAACACAACATGCTATACTGCTACACGTATTAAATAAAATGACTAAATTTGACTAGAATGGAATAATCAACATATTTATATCCCAAATTCATCATCCTTTACTAACAAACGTTATATAATCCTTTTAACTAAAAACGATATATATTTATTCCATGTGCTACTAGCTCTATGTATAAGATTATTAATTGATGATTAGACAATTTAGTGCAACTGTGCATGTTTAATAAAAACCACAAAAAAAACGACCTGGCTCTCGACTGTCAGTCCTATTACACCGGCATAGCATGGCATATATATATATATATATATATATATATATATATATATATATATATGCCAGAGAAATAACCTTCGTCAGTGTTATTATTTAGTTTGTGTAAATTACTAACGGCCCTCAAATCAAGATGTTTTATGAATGACTGCACGTATATGTGAGCATGCGCAGAAGTATCAAATATAATACTTGGCGGGAAATGGCAAATTCAAAATGACGACCAAATGTGTAAGTTCGAACTCATTTTAATGACAAATTTTATTTAAGCCTACATGTGTACCTTTAGTTCGTTAATGTCTCTTAACGTGCAGGATATACTCTACATATACTATAGATCTACTATGAAAATACATCAGGTAAGATAGTTCGGCTTTAGAATGACTATTTTAGGGTGAAATCCGGTGAATATGTTTGGGTGTCAGGGTGAGCGTTTCGAGCTAGCGGAAGGGGCGGGGGTATCTGGGAGTGGGGTTCCTGACTGTGAAGAGTACACGTCCTTTAAAGCTAAGAACCCATATACGAGGTATGCGGAAAGTGTTATACGGATACGGCCAACATTGAAAAGCATAGATATAAACAGAGAGCGCTTCCATATGTCCGGATACGGCATAGGATGTATCTTACGGTTGCGTATATCGATCATCGATGCGGTAAACTGAATCTCTCTATGAGTCCATGTACTCAGACTGATGTACTCATGTAGCGATTCGTACGGCAACTTAATTAGTAAAAAACGGATGGGGAATCCAGAATATGACGTCACGGGTAGGTGTTCCCGAACAATTTGGCGGGATTATAGATTATCCGACCAACCTGAAGTATTGTTATTGGTCATTGGAATTTCTCACATGCATCAACTTCTAGTTCCTTGACCAGATTAAGGTGTACTCTTTGTTGAAGCCGGTTCATGTTTATGTCGCACCCACCAGCGGGGTTTTCTTTGCTTATTACGATTTTTTAATATGGAGTAGCAATCTAAAATCGTTGACATTTTCCTGATTAAGCATTCTAAGGCTGTAGCAACAATAAATTGTTTTAATAAAGTGTTTTGTGGAATTTATAATGCGTAATATGGAATCACACAAATCGCATGCATACTCATGATACTGTGTATATGGAATCTTAGCTTTACATGCCAACTTCCAAGTTGCTGTGGTCAACGACCTGTGGCTAATCTCCATGCCCAGTAATTGGTTAGGACACTACTACCATGGAGAAGCATGTCGGTTGGTGGAAGAGGGAGATAGTGAAAAAGCAAGGAAATCAAAATCTCAGCAAAGTACAGATTCTGAAGGACAAGACATTTGCTGGAAGATGAATCCTTGAAGAAGCTGCATCACCAGAGAAAGAAGATTTTCCATGGCTTTTTGATCTGATGAGGTATAATATTGCAAAATAAATAAATACATTTACCAGTGCATGTATCTTGTTTTAAAACAATAGCAAATATTTTAAAGAAAATTAATTTGTATGTATATAAACTGGTACATTTTTATTTAAATTGATATATTTTGCAATCAGAAGGTATGTTTTGAAAATTGAAACTATGTAAAGTTGTAAATGGCTTGAATATGGTACAAAATTTTCTTTCAGCACAGAAATTTAGAGGTAACCATTTTTCAAAGTTTGTTCATATATACTCTAAAACAAGAATATATGGTGGCTATTATATTTTGTGGTTTTTCAAGATGTAGCAATTTGGCAAATAATTAATTTAATAATTTCCAACGCTGGAATATATCTATGACTGGGATGATTTAAAAACAAAATATCATTACCAATAATTAATTGCTTTACAGTATGCAGTTTTGCAATTATCTTCATTCATGATTTAGATCCTGCGAGAATGTAAGAGACTCATGGAGAAAGATGTTGACCGTGTGCTTCTTCTGGGAATGGTGCTGAAGGGACACGATCGAGGAGAACAATAATCATATTCTTGGTGAATGCATTGAAGGTCTTAATAATAAAACATCAAGTGAGAGGAAAGGTAGAGTATATGCCATATAAGCATTATAACATTCTTAAACTAAGCATAGCGTTATTCAAGAAAGACTAGTTTAGATTGCTTACCGCTGCTACTATAATCACCAAGATTTCTTTGCAAAATTTTCTAGGATAACAAAGATCTATTAGGACTGGCAGGAGGTGCCACCTACGAAACAGGACGACTTGATTTTCCCAGCTAGTTACTTCACTAAATCGGGCCCCAATGAAATGCCAACAAATCTTCAAAATGAAGCTTAGCACTATCACAAGGTTGAATTATGCAAATATCTATATAGTGGATGGTGAACTTGGAAGTATTCATAAGACTTGCTTATAATTTTAATTTACATCGGACATTGAAATTGTTATTTCTTATAGATCAACATAATCAGTTTAAAATTCCCAAATTCTATTTGGCATTGTCTTAGAATGTTAAAATTACAACCAAAGGCTAGATGAGCTGTTTCATTCGAAAAGGATAAAGTGTAATGTGCAGTTATAGTTATTTTGTAATGCTTGATCAAATAGTGAGCCACAAATGTTACAAAAATATCGTTATTGATTTCAGCATGGTCAGCAGCTGTAGTCCTGGAAGGCCTGCCATCACTTCGGTGAGAGTACTTGAAAGACCTGATTTTTTATTGTGTCTCATACTCATAGCTATGTACTCTTCGGGGGGACTATGATATGATTTTGTGGTCATTATATCACTGAATATGCATTTGTAGACATTTCTTGCACAAATGATTTAGTTGTAAATGTTGATGCATTTTCTTTATATTGAAACTATCCCTACAAACATACCACTATAATGCATGAAATATGTTGTACATTCCATAGTTCCCAAACAAATTTGCATATTGGAATTGTTTTATTGTTGTACACATCACTGTTGTTCATGTTTCTACATTGGTCATGATTTAAACGATTTTTTTTATATTTTCAGCCACATGGGGAATGACTTTACATCATTCACAATGAGGAGCACTATACTATAGACCTTGAGGACAATCTGGAATTGGAACAGGAAGATTTGACTAAGTGTTTCTCTATATTTATGGGCGTTATATATGTGTTCAATTTAGCATATCTGAAAGAGTGCATAAAAATAACGATGTTTGTCTAGTTCTGAATGTTAACTTTTTTAAGCTATGGTAATTGTGAGTTTGATGGTTTTACCTGTGTTCATCTATTGGAATTATTCTATGATGTTATCTTTTTTTCTCACCTTAAATCCTCTGGTGAATTTTTGGTGGCAGGTATTTGTACTTAATGTTCATTTGATAATCTGTGCCCCTTTATCAATCACTGTTTTAGTAATACATATGCTAGCTATGCTGCTGCCCAAGACCAGAACGGGTAATTATCAAATTCTCCAGACAAGCACTAGAAATTTTACCACCTGAACTATTTCTAGAAAAAAATCCTATCTAGTAAATTAAAGGACTGTTAATCAAAAATCACAATCTACTATTCCCAATTTTGGGGGTTGGTGATTTTCTGGACCCCCTCTCATGCTCACAGCTGAGCACTTCATGTCTCGAACAGGGCCTTCTTTCTTACAAATTAAGCCTGTTGTTCCCTTTTACTTTAATGTGCAAATCTGTTGACAGAATTTTAAGTTAGTACTATGACCTGTCAAAAAGTCAAAATCATAATGATGTGGGGAGTTGTCCACATACTTATTTGGTGAAAATAATTCCTGCCTGGATGTATTATATTTACCGCAAATGTATGTAATAATTGAAGTTTGTTTATTTAAAAAGATAATAAAAATTATTTTCAGCACTTCTCCATCTTGATCTTGGAATGACGAGCTGTCCAAATGATAATGTCCCAATATCTGGAAATGTGATTTTGAAACCGTTGTGATTTTGACCAAAATGAATGCAGTTGAAAAATTGGATTACACTTTTGGGGTCCAATTTTGGACAAATTTTGACAAAAAACTATATCCAAATGACAGTGCGGGTTTATTTGGACTACTGTATGAGTGCAAAAGTGTGGTCATTTTGACCACAAAAGTTTACTCCATTTGACAAAAGTAGATGTCAAAAGTTTTGACTACAGATTTAAGGTCCAATTCTGGACATATTTAAACACAAAATCTCTGTCAGATTTACCATAGTTTTACGTTCATGATGATTACGTTTTGATAATCATTTTCACTACATTTATGAAATCATACAGGAATATTTTTTATTTTGATCAACTTTTGTTGGTTATTTGGACTACATAAAAAACAATCGTGAGTTTGTTATTTTTATCAAAATGACTAGTTATTTATATTCAAAATGACACCATATTGGCAGTCCAATTTTGGACAGTTTGATTGTTCTTTTTCTGTCATTTGGAGTGTATCTGGTTAAGAGTGATATATACATACACACATACATAAAGACAGACAGACAGAGTGATAGATTTTTATTTTTTTTAATTTAAATTTTTCACTTATTTTATTTCTATAATTATAATGAATTATAGTAGAGATCAGTTGCTTGCATTACGACCCTATGGTGATAATACCATTTGTTTAGCGATGCGCCCACGTAGTGGAAAACATCCAAAGCAGATTGGGTCTGATGCCAGTAATTTGATCACTGTGCCAATAACACCATATAATGGCACAGCTGTACAAAATGTAAGTATTGGTCTTATTAACTGTCAGTCGATCTGTAATAAATCTGATGAAATATCTGATGTTGTTAAGGATATGGATCTTGATGCTCTTGTCATAACAGAGACTTGGCTGACTGGTAATGTTTCAGACCAGAAAATTGTTGGTGATGTGACTCCAGCTGGATATTCATTCCACCATGCAGCTCGGATTCACAAAAAAGGTGGGGGAGTCGGCATTCTTCTCCATGATTCTTTGAAGTGTGAAACCCATTTGCGTTTTCAGGCTAAGTCTTTTGAAAATTACCAACTGACTTTTATATCTGGGGGATAAGTGTTCGTGTAGCTATTATCTACCGATTACACCCCACTAAGAAAAATGGCCTGAAAGCAGCAGATTTCTTCAAGGAATTTTCGGAATTTGTTGACTCTCTTGCTACCAATAGTGGTCATCTGTTGATCTTAGGTGATTTCAATATACATTGGGATTGCCAGAGGAATGCAGATACCAAACAACTGGCTAACATTCTTAGATCTGCCAATCTCAGGCAGCATGTCCAAGAAAGAACACACAGACATGGTCACATCTTAGATCTTGTCATCTCCCGTGATGATGACAATTTGATTAAGGTGTGTCTGTGTCTTCCATGCTGTCTGATCATTTCCTTGTTGACATTAATGTATCTTTACAGAAACAATCTGTTTCAGCTAAAGATATTTCATATAGAAAATACAAGTCAATTGGAGGCCTTTCTTGCTGATCTGCGAGTCTCTTCTCTGGTATTGGATCCACCAGATGATGTGGATCATCTGGTGGATCTCTATGATAATACATTGAGAGACATTGTAGATCAACATGCACCTTTAAGGACAAAGGAAATGCCAAGCAGACCAATGCTTCCATGGTATAATAAGAACATACAGGCTGCAAAGAGACACATAAGGTATTGTGAGCGTCTGTGGATCAGGACCAGTTTGTGTGTTCATTTTGAAATGTTCAAGGTCAGTAAAATTCTTGTTAAAAATACCCTTGCCTCTGCTAAATCTGAATATTATAATAAAAAGATCAAAGCATCCAACGGAAATCAAAGGACTGTTTTCAGTGTTGTGAATAAAGTATTACATAAAGTCAAACTGTCCTCCCAAATAATATCAACTCAGATAAAGATATGGCCCATTGTTTTAATAGCTTCTTCTGTCAAAAAATATTAAATATACATAGTGGGTTCCAGTCCAGCACCTTATCACAGGGTACCATTGGTAGAAGTGTCCTGCATATCCATGATGGATACATTTGAGCCTTTTACAGAGACTGATATCAGACAGTTGCTGAAAAAGTCATCTAATGCTTTCTGTGCAGTTGACCCTATGCCTACATGGCTTGTGAAAGATTGTCTGGATGTTCTGATAAACCCAATTACAAATATAGTTAATAAATCATTATCTCTGGGTGTTTTCCCAAGATCCATGAAAGCTGCCCTTGTAAAACCATTAATAAAAAACCACACTCTGGACTGTAATATTCTAAACAATTACAGACCTGTTTCAAATCTTACATTTTTATCTAAAGTTATAGAACAGGCAGTTGCTTTCCATCTAAACAAATATTTAATCAATAATAACCTTAATGAATCACTACAGTCTGCCTATAAAAGTGGTCACAGCACTGAAACAGCCTTGGTTCGAGAAAAATGATATTATGATGTCAATTGATCAAGGTAAGCCAGTAATACTTGTTCTTCTGGACCTGTCTGCTGCATTTGATACAGTTGACCATAATGTACTTTTCTCTAGGTTAAAAGACATGTTTGGTCTGTCAGGTAGAGTACTTGAATGGTTTAGATCCTATCTGGAACAACGCTCCCAGAGAGTGTCTGTTCATGGTATTTTATCTGACATTCAGTTTTTGTTATCTGGTGTACCACAGGGTTCAGTTCTTGGTCCTCTGGTTTTCACAATGTATACCCGTCCTCTTGGGATCATTGCGCAGCGATATGGGATTAAATATCACTTGTATGCTGATGACACACAGCTGTATATATCACTGGATCCTGACAATGAGTTAAATTTCTCCTCTTCCTTGAAGAATTTAGAACATTGTATTGCCGATATCCGGCTATGGATGACTCAATATCTTCTAAAACTAAATGATAATAAAACAAATATTTTATATTTGGCATCACCACATTGTGTTAAATCCCTAAAGACACCAGCATTACAGATGGGTACATCTTCGATTACCCCTAATGGGTCAGTAAAAAATCTAGGGGTTATTTTTGACCAATGTATTAACATGTATGAACATGTCACATCAGTATGCCGAGCTGCCTACTACCATCTTAAGAACATCCACTGTTTAAAAGCATTCTTGACACAAGAATCACTTTTAACTGTAGTTCATGCCTTTGTTACATCTCGTATAGACTATTGTAACTCTCTGTTATATGGCATATCTGATTATAACATTAATCGCCTTCAGCGAATTCAGAATAGTGCAGCTCGCATTGTAACAAATACTAGAAAATATGATCATATTACCCCAATTCTTCAAAAACTACATTGGCTACCTGTTAGACAGCGTATCCATTTTAAGATTCTGTTAATAACTTATAAATCTATTAATGATATGGCACCAGAATACCTGTGTGAACTGGTTTCCATTAGAAAGTCATCCCGAAAACTCAGGTCATCCAGTCAGATACTATTGCAGGTGCCAGTGTCTCGGCTCAAGTCATATGATGATTGTGCGTTTAGTGTTGCAGCCCCCAATTTGTGGAATAAGTTGCCGGCAAATATTAGAAATGCGTCGTCTCTTGGAAATTTTAAGTCTCTTCTAAAAACACACCTATTTAAGGTCGCTTTCACAGATAAATAATTATTATCTTTTAAATCATTACAGGGTTTTTACAGACATTATTTGGGGTATTATTAAATTACATATTATTTGTACAGCGCCTTTGAATGGCTCCTGCTAGTAAGGGCGCTTTATTAAATATACATTATTATTATTATTAGATTCACTAATAGACAGACAACTCACTAACGGAGAGATAGACAGACAGACAAACAGTTAGATTAATAACACCAAAAGTTAAAGGGAATATTATACTACTTCTGTGGTTATAAATTTGTCTGGTTTTCTTATTTTTATGGTGGGGCGCCTCCGTGGTCTAGCGGTAGCGTGTTGGACCACAGATCACTACCACGCGTGTTCGAATCCCGGCGTGGGCATATCTGAAGATTGTTTCGTCTTTCACTTCGTCTCATTACCTTTGGAGGTCGCTCGGCCCATTTAGCCTACCTTGTGCACAAAAGTGGCCGTAAAACATCAATCATCTTATTTTTATGGTAGTTGTATGCTATGACATACTTATCTACCAATGGGAGCCATGGCAACACCATTGAGGCCACGTGACCTATGCCGTTGATCTAATTTATTGGAGGGGGGGGGCCGCCCAAAATATCGTTAGGTCTTTCTTACTAAACGAGGACCTTTAGAATTGGTTGAGATGAGAAAACAACATTCTCTACTCGTAGTCTCCATAATGTATTCTGCCTACTTGTTAGATGTGGGATCGATCCACTTCAAGATTTTGCTAACAACTTATAAATATATGGTTGGAATAGGATGTAAATAAGAATGTGTACTCGTATCCAACAGGAAGTCATCCCCGAAAACTCAGGTCCATCAGTCAGGTACTACCCCAGATACCTGTGTCTCGGCTCAAATTACTTGACGATTGTACCTTCAGTGCAATTATTATTGATGTTATTATTATCATTATTATTATTATTATTATTGCGGGTATCAGATATCACGCCAAGTCCACTTTATGGTTTTATTTGCTCCAATATTTAACTCAAAATACATTAGTCATTAGTTAAGATCGAATACGCTGATCTGTAATTGTATGGTTGAATAACAAAAATGATTGAAATAGAGCAGACACATCATATATTTAGGTATTTCTTGATTAACAACAAGACGCTGACAGCGGTTTGGTGGGAACTGTTGGTCTCACCTTTATCTTTCACCTTTTAACATTAATTCCAGCGGATGTTTTCCTTGCCTATTTGCTGCCAGAAACGGTCCCAAGTAGCCTTCCAGATGTCAACAATTTCATAGGCTAATTTGTTTTTTTTAACAATCCAACTTGTGTTTAGCCCCCGAAGGCGAAAAATCTGTTAAATGTTGTCGTATAACCATGATGACAGACGAGAACACGTCATATAAATGACTTTCAACAAAACATTACAAACAGTTTTGTTTCCTTTAATATACATGTAGATATCAGATGGTGATTATTGGTGTTTTACGACCACTTTTGTGCGCATGGTGGGCTAAATGGGCCGAGCGACCCCCAAAGGTAATGAAGCAAAGTAAACCCCTCAGATATGCACAAGCCGAAATTCGAACTCAGGTGGTAGTAATCTGTGATCCAACGCGCTACCAGTTAGACCACGGAGGCGAGCTAACATACATATCACAGTGTAAGCTCTTCTTCGAATACTTCAAATTACGACAAAATATTTCCTGCCGAACTGACCAAACTATTGATAGAACAAATCCCGGTTAAGTGCTCGAAGAATAATTTTGGTCTAATTTACGTCTGATAAAAAGGAATTACAAGACGATGAAGTGACAAAACCCATTAGCATTTGGCCGCCGGGAATATGCAGCGTCCAGTTAACGGTCTCTCTCATTGGAAATGATCCAATATTCGCTTCCATATTACCGGCAAAATGGAACCCGGTGTTCGTTTTCCACGAACCCCTCGGTGCCTCAACGCCGCCGGGTTTCTTCGGACCTTGACCTTCGTTTATTTTCCACCAATCGCGTCACACCAAGCGCATTTCTCCGTCGCACTACCCCAACGTCGGTCGTTTATTGGATAGCTCAAAGTGTGCTGCGCCAATAAAGGACGAGGCGATATTTTAACGGCGTTTGTCAAAAGGGTGGTAATACATATCTGTGTGAGGAAAGGTTAATTCTTTTCAAAACGTATTATATAGGAACCAAATTACGTGGATCGTAAGAGTGATGATGTGTAAATAGTTATCTTACTCAAGGTCGTTGATCAAGGTTACCTTCTCCGAAGGAGAAGGTCAAGAAAAATCGAATTATGGTCCAAATAAAATATACAAAGGTCTTTGTATACTAATGATGACGGGGGTAATGGTGATGGTGGTGATGATAATATTGCTGGTGATGGTGATAATGGTGATATTGGTGTTGTTGATGATGATGATGATGATGATGATGATAATGATAATAATGTTAAAGATCTTATAGTAACTAGTAAGGAAGGTAAGTCATGGTAATGAAGAGCATACTGGTTGTCTTAATTAGTACCGCCTAAGGGGTCATCGTAAAGAGGTCAGTGTAGAGATGCGGTCACTTTGGGGAGGTACAACTCAAGAGACAATCAACTAGATTTATACTAAAATTACATAAATGTATCTGTCAGTTTATTCTTAAATATGCACAACATTCATTCAAATTAATACAGTTTCTATCAGTACCTATGCAATTATAATAACCAGTATATATATATATATATATATATATACATACATCGGACGGTCTGTGATCGTTCAATCATTGAATTAAAGGAAAGTTAATGACCTGATTTATTTGGGGTGGCTGTTGTTTAAAGTACGATGCGTTTAATAACAAGAGTGATGTGACCGAGATGGTTACTGAGGCGAGGTGGTCGTTGTGGCAAGGTAGTCAATATGGTGGGACTGTTACTGTGGCGAGGTGTTGGTAAAAACAAAACGGCAATAAACTCCAAGGTACCGAAATTTGGTGGTCGGTGAGCGGGGTTTGAGTTAAAAAACTAACGCCATCACCTGCCATTTAATCAATGTCAGAGGTCAACGAGGAAATAACGGGTGGGAATATTACTTCTGTATTTATATCATCATCATGATCAACAACATGAACAACAACAATAATAAAAACGATAATAATAATAATAACCACAATGAAGATAATACTAAATTATAGTAGGTCATAATTAAATACGATCAATTAATATCACATAATTAGTCATCATCATCATTATCAACATCATCACCGCTGCCGCCATGACGGCCATCGGCAACCATCGCCTTTCTCCGCTTAGCACGACGAGCGAGGACAAAACATACCAGGTTAAAGCTATAATAATCCACTTCCGGTCACCACCGGAAGTGCGCGGCCTCCACGACAGCTTCCGATCGTCAATAATATTCGACTGCCATCAGCTCCCCTCAAGCGTAGCACCAATACATCCCCCCACTCCCCACCCCCAACATCCGCCCCCGACACGCCGAGATATTTACACAAATGTTTTCTTGTCCTAATCATTGACACTTCCCCTGACCGTCGGTTCCCACTTACGGCATTGATTGGGCAAGGTCAAGGTCGCCCGAACCACGTCCGGACTCGGTCCGGAAGTGAGCGCCTCCTATAAGACGGCGAACTCGGACCATACCGCGCCACCTAGTGGCCATGTAGCTAACGAGAGGCTAACTTCGGACAGCTGCAGCTAGTTGGGTGGTTAAAAGACGACAAATGGCGTAGAGCCAGGGTTAGGGAAGTGCGGATGTTAAATAGGAAATATCATCAGTTTTATTGGCAAATTGATTATTCTAGGGTTAACATGGAGGACAGGCCAATATCCAAGAAGCCCCCCCTCCCCCCGCCCCCGACACACACACACACACTACCCCCGTAAAGATGAAGACGTTAACTGGATTACTCTAGTGTGAAGAAGAGTCGTACTAGACAACCTACTTCGTGTCCTTTATCCGGAATAAGTCCTAACTGGACACGACCTGCTTCATGCCATCCGTACAGAGAATGACCAGATATAAGAGTCTTCATCTGAGGAAGACTATGAACCAGCCAGTCCCCTTGGTGACAGAAGAAGATTCTATCCAGATAATCTACTGCATGTCAAAAAGCTACCAACCAGACGGTCTACTTCACGTCCAGAGATCTAGTTCTTTCCCAAATTAGTCGTTGTCACGGAATTTAGATCTCTCGCACCAATGGCACAGTCGGTAGTGCACTTCACGACAAGCATCCAGACGTTGGGAACGAATCCAGTTATTACTTGTCTCAGTATGACATTTTTATCCATCAATACGAATTCTCGGCCTGTTTATCTTATTTTCCAAACTTGTTTAGCAGAATCCATTAAAGTAGCCTACCTATTGAGCCCGCATTAGACAAGCCATATATTGTGTGTCGCTGATAACAGTAACATATGGACACCGTGTGGCCGGATAAGGGAGATAGTTGGACACCCCCCCCCCATCACTCAGTTTCGGTGCCATATTAAGACTAAGGTAAAACGATATCTAAAAAGTTATGTCTAAATTACAGTATGACCTTGAAGTGCGTCTATAACATCCTACAAACCATCAAAATATTGACGATGTGTAGTTATCGGTTATTTATTGAATTTGTCTGTTTATTGGGCATTTAACTAACCGGTATATTATGACGCGATTGGGACTACGTTTCCGACCTGACATTCTGGGTTAGATGAACCTTTCCTAAAAACGAGGACCTGACCTAAGACGCTGTCTACGTTCTCTAGCTTTAGTCAGGTTTTAGACAGGTGAATTCGTGCACCGTTTTTAGCTAAATATCCTTTGATTAATTCAATCAGCGATTAATGTTAGAGCCGAGTGACGGACAAAGGCGTGAGGCTATTAGTGGAATATAAATCTAGGTCAAGGTCGGCAGCCGATAGTGCAACACTGAAGATGGAGAGTTTAAAGTAGAGTAAAAGAATCACTTCCTGGATTATTTTATGCTTAAATATTAGTGGATTTACGTGACCTTTTGCACTACTCTCTGTTTCAGTGCGTGCGTGCGTGTGTGTGTGTGCGCGTGTGTGCAATATATCCTCTCTATCCCCCCTTTCTCTATACACACAGACACACACACACAATATATATATATATATCTCAAACCTATAAAAAAACTTGTCTTGTATATATTCTTATCCTCGTGTAATAAGAAGTGTTGACTGGTAATTTGATCTTCCCCCAAGAGATTAGATTACCTCGACTTATGCCATGAGTCACGTGGCTTCAATGGCGTTACGATGACTGCCATTGGTCGATAATTATGTCAAGCGCTTGTTATAAAAGGAGAATGATGACAGATTTGGAAAGGTCAGCCCTTTGAACTTAGTAGGGCACTTAGGCTGTAACCCGCCGAGTGGCGCTGCTATGAAAATACGTTATTGGCATGTGGATGAGCCTTTATTGCTAGCAAGGTTGGCAATTTTCTTTATTTCTAAAAGAAAATCAGTTTCTAAAAATGTTAAATAGAAAATCGCCCTAATCACTCATCCAAAATAACGATAAAGAAAGACCCCTCCCAATGTTATATCAACCATAGACTTGAAGGCTTTGTTATTGATAATTATGAGTGGTTAGACCACACGGTGTTGAAATCTAATTGAAGCATAAATAACAATTTTGTTTTGTACAGGAACTTCAATTGATAAATCACATTTAAACAAATTAATGACTAAAAATGAATGTAATAATCATAAAAATCAAATTAGTCCAAAGATAAAAAATAAGATAAGATCGTATTCAAAGAAAAGGGGTCAGATGAAACATCCCACAAATACAGGCATCCCTGAGATTAAAACCTACACCTAGAAGCGCAAACCACTGACCACTTGCCTATAGAACAATCCTCAACTGATCAGCTTAAAAGGTTAAAGCAAAAACAATGGGAATCAAGAGTGAGTGAGTGAGTGAGTGAGTGAGTGAGTGAGTGAGTGAGTGAGTGAGTGAGTGAGTGAGTGAGTGAGTGAACATCCGACAGACGCAATTGACACTTGGGTTCTAACTTCAATCCTGTTGTATACAGTATCTAGATCTGTTTTACTATATGGGGTTTTAAGTTAATTGTATTAGTTAATTAAGTCATTAGTTATAATAATAGTATATTCATCTAATAGGAACATCAAATAAACAACTTTGTGTAAAAGTTTAGTAATATTTCGAGAAAGCCGCATTCAGAAACAAAATTTATATTTTACACAGAACACAGCTGATTCCTTGCTTGTCGTATTTGTTTCTCTAAGAATCGACGTTTTGAAAATCTCAAATTGATACCATATAATCAACGTAAACAAACAACTGCACTAGAATTTAAAAAAAATTACAGCGCCACCTGACGAATTTATTCCCTTGTACGCGAGCCCAGGTGACCTTCTGCTCTCAAAGAAGTCTTTGTTATGTTGGGAAATCTATTAAGAAGTACTCGCGGTTAGATGTTACTAATGGCTTTAGTAAGGGTAAGTGGGTATATCTGGGGAACAAATAATCTTATACTTGCGTAATACTGTCTGTCTAAGTGTCGTCTGCTGAGAAAAAAAACAATGAAAACATCTCCGAATGAATGAATGTACCGAAGTGCAAAGTAACGTCTTTGGATAAAGCCGCTATGTTACAAATGAAAGTAGGTAGTGGAACTGTTGAAATTTTAATCAAAGTTACTTTTGTAGTTTTAGTCAAAGTCGCAAATATTTCACCAAATGATGCTCCTGGTGACAAATTGCCTGTTTTCTTCCACGACTAGAAAAGAAAACTTCAACCAGTAGAAATGATGACAGTGACGTTAAAATGTGCAGAAAGGATTACGTTGTTTATAAAAAGGTGGATTTTAATTGACCATAAAACGATCAAACAGCTATTGATATTGATATGGGTTGTTGATCATCCCCAAACTACGACCTACGAATTTATTTATCTCGTCCGATATCAGTTTATACCTCACTCACTCATTCACTTACTCACTCATTCACTCACTCTTTCATGTTAGAAATACCAACAGAAATAGCCCAAATTGTTGCTCTTCGCTGATTTTTAAGAAAATGTTATATATATATTATTAGCATGTTTTGTTTTTCGGGGAGAATCCCCAGGCTGTCGCTTATTCGGCACAGCCTCTATGTTGGAGTGGTTGAGAAACCTCCTCCCCCACCACTCACAGGGGAGCAGTACGGAATGATGGAGCCGAAATACCCGAGAGTTGTCACTGCCATGTTGTATGTCATGGGATGTCATTGCATTTAGCGTGCGTTTTTAACGTCCCCCTTTATTTTTAATATTTCAGTGGAGACAGCAGCGCCACTTAACGTGGTCAGCCACCCACGACGTTGTGAGCCGAGAAATTACTCTCTGAAAAAGTTTCGACCTCTTGCTGGGTTCGAACCTGTGACCGTTGGCGCCAAGTGCCGTGTGCTTAACCGCTAGGCCACCGGGATGTTGTTGTATGTCATGGGATGTCATTGCATTTAACGATATGTTATTGTATGTCATGGAATGTTATTGTATTTAACGGGATGTTATTGTATGTCATGGATGTACATTGTATTTAACGGGATGTCACTGTATGTCATGGGATATCATTTTATTTAAAGGGATGTTGTTGGATGTCATGGGATGTCATTGTATTTAACGAGATGTATGTTGTATGTCCGGGGATGTCATTGTATTTAAGGGGATGTTAATGTTTGTCATGGGATGCCATGGTGTGTTCTTGGATGTTGAAAAATGTGCTAATATACTGTAGTATGTCGTGAAATGTAATATTTTCTGGTAAATTAGTCTATGCAATGGGATGTTGTTATCTGAATAAAGTCATGTCATGCAATACTATATCATGGGATGCTAAAATATATCGTAAGGTCTTGTTATGACACCTCACAATCTTCATTGTCTGATGTATGTATGTATGTATGTATGTATGTATTATTATATATATATATATATATATATATATATATATATATGAGTGTGTATGTGTATTATGTATGTATAGCGTGTATGTATGTATGTGTGTATGTATGTGTCTGTGTATGTATGCATGTATGTATGTATGCATGCATGCATGCGTGCATATATATATATATATGTGTATATGTGTGTATGTATGTATGGATGGATGGATGGATGGATGGATGGATGGATGGATGGATGTATGAATGTAAGTATGTATGGATGTATGGATGTATGTATGTATGTACGATTATTGTTGTTGTTGTTTGGGAATGGGAACCGATTTTCCGTATGTCAGCTAAATTTGTATTTTCAGATATTATTCAGTTCTGGGCTAAGCGGCCCCGAAGTGACACATTTTATCATCATCATCCGCCTCCTCCTCATCCTCATCATCAGTGATGACATTTGATGATGAGAAGGTTGTCGTCGTGTGATTTGATCGGGTCAACGAGCAACCTACTTAGCATCCTGCTGGCGTCCTTAGTTACCGGACTTTACACCCGGGCCATGATCGCTCCACATCAAACTAAGCCCCTCGTCATCAGATGGCGTTAAACGGCTCCCATTAGGTGCCGACATTTTGCTTTCCCTTGACATCGCCGAATGGTGCCACGTGTTTTCTGGGGATTGCCCGCGCGAGTTTCGTCTCCGTCGCAAAGCTGATTTCCGGCGAGTCACTCGCATGACCATACGCCGGTGTCTTAGGCGTGCGGTTAGCTACTGGGCGATAATTGAAGAACACTAGTTGAAATGTAACAGCCGCCAGGTGTCGGCACCGTTGCGTCATGAGGCAAGCACATCCGCCATTTTAGTAATTACATCATTAACGTTAATTGCATTTGATCAGTCATCGTCTTAACGCGGACACAGATGACACAGGGATGACACTCAGATGACACCAACATGACACCAACATGATATAGGCACGACACTTTAAGGATGTTGGGATGTCCTTGGGTTAACATTGTCATAACCTTGGTATAACGCTTTCAGTTGATGTAATCGATTTGGAGTATCGCTATCCATTTGTCGTAATCATGACTAATAGTACGTGACGTGCTGGTGATGGTGAACATCACCAGAGGGCGTCATTTTTTGTTGATAAACGAAGAATTAACCACGTGTTCATTGTGTTTAGTGTCAAAATAGCCGATATCCTGAATCGGAATCTGATCGGATATATTAATGATCCGGAACAGGTATATCGGTGTAGCCAACTCCGGTTATTTAGTTAGTGGATTCATGATTGGACTATACAACTACATCCACATCCACTTATCCATATCCTTAGAAATGTGGATCCATGACACGAAATATAGCACCCATTGAGAGAAACTATAGCATCCATAGAGCACACACACACAGAGAGAGAGAGAGAGAGAGAGAGAGACGCACGCACCTATACGCGCATGCACACATGCTTTTAAACACGCTCGTACACACCGAGTTACTTACTGGCGTGTAGTTAGTTACGCAACAAATTAAATAACGTGTCGAAAGTTGTTCGGATATTATTACCTGAAAAGCCATCTCACATCTGTAAATCACAATTATAATTTGATTAACGCCATCATGATAGTTCTGTATCATAAGCACCAGTTTAATAATCAATAATCAACATTACTCCGTCAATAAATACATCCGAACTTCCCCATCCAAGCAGCCATTTTGTGGATCCTGTCGTAATTTGTAATGAATCAGAACTTTGTAAAAGACGGAAAAATATATTTGATATCTCTTTAAATATTCGAAACCAGTATTCCTTCAAATCGTCATAATCGCAATTATTGTCTTATTATTATTATTATTATTATTATTATTATTATTATTATTATTATTTTTTTTTTAAACTTTATAATACATTCACTCGTCAGCAAATATAAAACGTTATAGCTGATAAACACACAACGCTTCTATGGCCTAACTGGTAGGGCGGTTAGTGACAGATCGATAGCACATGAGTTCAAACCCCGGACTGGCTATGTGAAAAGGATATTTCGTCTTTCACTTCGCCTCATTTCCAGTGGAGGTTGCTCAACCCTCTGAGCTTGCCAGGTGCCCAAAAATGGAATAAAAATACCGAGAGAGCACGCCACGAGAAGAACAACCTCCTAACACTGTGAGTCGAGAAGCTAATATCTAAATTTAAGCATACAACTACCGTATCGTTGCCAAGAGACGCGGTATGAGACTTTGTCTGTGCATCTGACAAACGCTGCGAGAGGCTCAAGTTAATTTATGCCTCTTTAGAAATGTAACTGGCGAGTACGGTAAACTGCACGTGGCAATATTTACATCATCTGAGAACTTGGTAGCAATTATGTGGTTTTTAAAATGATATTTACTTATTTGTTTTAATTTGTATTATCTATTGTTTATATTCGCATCCATCTTTATATTTGTGTATTTAGTTTTCCTGTCTTTCTCAGTTAAGCGCGCTTCCGTTAAACCAAAGACTATTTATAACAAGACGTGTTACTTCGCGTTTTAACATGGGGCGCCATTTTGAACTCATGGAGCGCCAGGGCCCTAGCGACCGGAGGTAGATTGTCACGGACAGCTCCCTTCGTTAACATGGCGCCTAATGGCACTGGTTCATTCTGCGCCGCTTTCGGCTGCAGTAACAGAAACAGTATGCACAAATAAAGACATTCTCGAAAGGAAATGAATTCTAGTGTAAACATTTGATATGATCTGGCAATTTGAAGTAGACACGCCCCTACTTGACATGACCCATTCAGTAGACCCAAGCAGGATCTATCTAGATCTATATTTGTTTCAGACAAAATCTGATTAAATTTTATTGAACAATATCAACCTATTAATCACAAAATGGGTATGTAAGATATACATAAGCTTACAGTTACATGTACTGGAGCCACTGAAGATGTTATGAGCGAGAGGTATATTTTACTTTTTATTGTTAATAATATAATTGGACTTCTAAAATTGCATTACTATAATCAGATAATTTTTTCCTAATTACAATAATTATAAATAGCTGAGTATTTACATGATCACCTGCATCCATATTTATTTTTAAACGTAAGCAATTGGTACTTATTGATATATATGGACTTCTATTTATAATTTAAATGTTATGAAATTAATTATTAAATATCTCAACTAGTGGTAGAAACATTCATTTTGTTATTTTTTCTATTGACAGAAGTAAAAGATGGGTTATTAATTGTTGTCGTTCAGATATATGATGAGGAAAGATTTAAATTACTTGAATACTAATTGTAGAATGTATTTCACTGAAACGGAATTCATGAACCAGATAACTTATCTAGAATGCTATTCGAACTATTTTTGATGTACCAAATCCACCGTATGCATCTACTGAAATCAAAGAGGAAGGTATTAACAGATAGAAGACCTATACAGGAGACAGGGCCAGCTGTGATGGTAATTAATAATTATAAGTATTAATGGTGAAAATTGGTATTATAAAATTAATTAAATAAGAAACAAGGCATCAAACCCATGAAATTTTGTCAGCCCATTTCATATCTTAATTAATTAATACAAAAAAGGATTACCAGCACCTGAATTAGTACTTGAATGTTCAGCTCATGTGCTTTAATTGGTATATTTCTCTTCATAACTTAAATGCATATCAAATCAAATTCTTTAACCAACTTGAAAAAAGGAAAACATGTGTTTACACATTGTGTATGCACTTGGTTCAAGTAATTATTTTACAAGGTATTGTTCTGTTTCAGTCCTTGAAGTTCTATGATGATGAGATATCATGTAAACAGGCCAATCTCTTGGATACAGATTTACTGGTGCATTAGTCGATGCATGTGTCTATTACATCTCTGGGTATATTCTGTCTAACTTTAAACAGTTCACTGATCTGGACTAAATGTCATATTTTTGTAGTAGTGGTTGTTTAGAGCTGGAAGCAATTTGGGTTATTCTGTCCATTTGATAACAATTAAATGACTGATTGTAACTGGAGATGAACCTGTGGCACAAGAGATTTGATGCCGCTTATTGTATGAAAGTACTAATTTCTCTATCTCTAACATGTTAACGCAAACCTAAACATTGTTAATATTCCATGTATATTCTTTGTTCTCAGCTGGGCAGGCCTGTATTGCATGGTCTATATCACTGAGGTCTAGACTTTAAATGAACTTATAATTTTTTAAGTTAATATATGATAAACGGACATGATGAATATATGGTGAATTAATTGTGTTATGGGAGCGTTATAATAGCTGTATATATCATTATATGTATATATCCAAATAAATAAAGTTTATAGATGAAATGATGAAAGTATGTTTGTATGCATTTACCTCATATATACCTTATTGTTTTCCTTAAAAAAACTGGTGAAAATTACGCCTTCCACACACAAAGCTGTGAAATAACCTAACCCACGTTCAATTATTTTCAGATCAGCTGTCAAGTGATCGCAAATTGTAGGCTATGAATTAATTTTTATTTAGAGTTTCAGAGCTTCGTTTCCTTCGATATCATGTGTGCGCAATTAAAGTGTTAATTAATAAAAGAGTATGTGATCAGGTAACATATAGTACTAGTATTGGCAATTAATTTCAACCATGCGCACACATGTACACGATCACATGTGGACAACCAGAGAGCTTTTGTTTATCTGAGAAATACCTCCGGTCGCTGGAGGCGCCACTGGTTCAAAATTCAACATGGCGCGGCAACAGTAACGCCTCTCTATATTTAAGCTCTCTGGTTAAACATTGCACTTTCAGTGAGCTCCGGTGGCCTAGCGGTTAAGCACCCGGCACTTGGTGCCAACGGTCGCAGGTTCGAACCCCGTAAGAGGTCGAAACTTTTCCAGGGATTAATTTCTCGGCTCACTACATCGTGGGTGGCTGACCACGTTAAATGGCGCCGCCGTCTCCACTGAATTATTTAAAATAAAGGGGGACGTTAAAAACCCCCTGAGGACGTAAAACACTCTGGCAGTGACCACCCTCAGGGTATTTCGGCTCCATCTTTCCGTACTGCTCCCCTGTGAGTGGTGGGGGAGGGGAGTTTCTCAACCACTCCAACATAGAGGCTGTGCTGATTAAGCGACAGCCTGGGGATTCTCCCCGAACAACAAACCAAACCATTGCACTTTCGTTCGAAACTATATCTTAGTTAGGGTATGACTATTTAACGCAAGTATTCGTCGGAATTCGCTTACCCGTCATTTAGACTTCTTACTTTTCATAAATGTTAAGCCCCTTAATTTTTCTATCTGTGTTAGTTCACCAAAACAAAAATGGGAACTTGTTTTTGTTCTATACACCCTGTAGTGCAAAAATATGGTAGATCTACCTTATACAAATTGTACACATTTTTTTACAATGATAATAATAAAAATAATAATAATAATCTTTTTATTAGTATTATTATTGTTATTATTGTTGTTATTATTATTATTATTATTATTATTATTATTATTATTATTATTATTATTATTATTGAGCAATCCGCGTGGGAACTAAATATTTTGCTCATCAAATTGGCCAGCCAACGATCACGATAGATGGTTTTATTCTTCAACCAGACACTAGGCAAACACATTCATCGGCTACCTGAGAATAAAACCATAAGAAAAGCCTGGATTGTTAAGACTGGTAGAGATCCTGGATCATTTTCACGCTATCATGCTATGTATATGCTTTTATTTCCTCCAGTTTCCTATGCAGCTTATCTACCATATGCGGATGCTTCTGGTGTAATCACATCAAGTGCAAGATTTATTAATCGCGTTCAAAAGAATATAGGCCATTATTGAAAAAAATCAAGTTTATTGAAATTATCACTTATTTAAAACCCAATACCACATATGAATCTACTCTGAGGTTAGGCTTAAAATAGCAATATGGTGTAAGCTTGGCAATAGTAACATATTTGATTACACTACCAACAACAAATGTTATTTTGATCGCAAATTCAATACCACCGCAAAGTAACCGTAGACAAATGCATAGAAGTGTCAGATGGATATAGATTTTGTGTTATTTTTGTAAACAATATATCACGGATATTGTAATTTTTTAGATTTTTTTAAAACTGTAGTATCTTATCTTCCAAAAATTAACAAAAAACTCTGAAATTATAAAGAAGGGCCTACATATGATCCGCTATAAGTGAATGGTCCAAGACCACCAAGGTTAAAAGTTATCCAATGTGAAATTGAAATATTTGAGGGTCACTTTATTTATAGACTGTACACATTTACGTGCCTTCCATGTTCTCCCTCTGACCCATGTCGAAATGGAGAAGACTATTGGAGAGGAAAATATAAGATACGTCACCATGGTAACTTATAACAGGTACTTACTGTTTACACTACTGTTGTTTATTGAGGAATGAGGTAATTGTTGACATGAACATGATGCCTACAATACAATGAGCATAATATTAAACGTACATACTTCTCATTTACACATCAAACATGACATTATACATACAAATTATATATAACAGTGAGGATGATGATGATGCGGATGATGGCCATAACAATGGTTTCATCAACATCAGATTTATCACATCTAGAAGAAGGCCTTATCGATGACAGCGATGACAGTGATAAACTCACTATTGCTAGGCTGAAGGCAGACTTGGAGGAGAAGAACGAGATAATAGTAGCTAGTGCTGTCCATATATCTCAACTTAAACAGAGATTGAAGGTTGAGCGATTTGACCTCGAGCGTTTTATTTGGGAATAATGCTAGTATGGCTGTGTTCTATACTGGTTTTTCATCACACACACAAACAAAACTCATTGGCTTCTTCAAATCGGTGGAACCAACAGCCCAGAATAAACATAGTCCGTATTATGTACCAAGCGATACCCTCAGTTTAGCTGGGCGGCCCAGGTGTCCACTTGTAAACAAACCATTCACGTTTCCGTGCAGGTTGAGATTAGGCCTGATTTTAACTTTTGTGTCTGGGTTTGTCTGAGTGAGGGAGTCTGGTGACAGCGCGATGGCAGACGAGAAGTATTCGCCATCAAGAATCTACTGGAAGCCGAGGGTGTTGGTCTCAATATAGCTCCCTTCTCGGGAGATAGGGGATGGTTCAGCTTAGCTGAAGTTGGAAATTGTGTAATGCTGATATAACTGTTGGCCTCCGACTACCGGCCGATCATGATCGTTTGCAGCTGGAGTTAAGACGACGGTGTCAGAAAAGAAGCCATGCACGATTGCTGGCTGTGTGACTATCTCGGCTTAACCAGGTGAAAACAACACGAATTGCCTGTTTTAATAATTATAATAGCGACAACATCCGAAGCAGTGTTACAGCATATTTTCCTTACTTGTTTATAGAACAAATAGACAGACGAATCATCATATGCATAAATATGACAACAGTCCGTCAATCGGTTAATCAGTTCTATTGTTATCGTTTGCCTTAGATACCAAACTACATCTCCGGCATGATATAACATGGTAAATAATCGAACACCTCGAGTAATCGTGAAAGTAATCGCTGATTACGATTACATTTACAACGTAATCGATTACGATCATGATTACATTGTATTTGGAAATGGAGATTGCGATTACCTGAGATCGTGTAATCGATTACAATCGATTACGATTACCGATTACCCCCAAACCCCTGCTTGACCGGACTACGAATATGAATACTCGGTCGGCAAAATTTAAATACTTAGATTGATGCAAACGCCGCATCGCTCAGGCTCATAAACTAGTGGGGGAAAATGCCAAACAATAACACCAGGAATAGCAACAATAACAACCAACAATAACAACAATAACAACAATAACAACAATAACAACAACATTAAGGCAGTTGGCTGTAGAATCCGTTTCAGATGAGGATTAGTCCCAGATAATGCACCAATTAGAGATAGATCCGAGAAGAATCATCTGCCGAGATCTATAACACAGACCGGATCTTTTATAATGTTATCATTACGGAAACGCTTTCGGGCGCCTCCATGGCCTAACCGGTAGCGCGTTGGACCACAGATCACAACACCTGAGTTCGAATATCGGCCTGAGCACATTTAAAGGGTGTTTCATATTTGATTTCGCTTCGTTACCGTTGGAGGTCGCTCGGCCCATTTAGCCTACGTTGTGTACAAAAGTGGCCGTAAAACACCAATCATCTTCCGATTGATTCTCTTCCGAATGGTATTCCATACTGTATGGCATATGGCTTGTTCTCGACGTGGCTGTACTCATCTAAACAATGTTGACTATCTGATCCGGGTCTTCTAGATCCGGGTCAGATGTGATAGTCGTGTTCGGTGTATTGATCCAGATTGGTACTGTATACTGTATGTGGGGAGAATGATTTCTTCTTTTTTGCTTTCCGAACTTGTCTGAACTTATCTTTCCGCGTAACATATTTGTTATGGGATATTTTTATTCTACCGTTATTCTATTTGTCCGGTTTGGATCTGGATGTGTCCCATCCCAACGTATTGATCATATCGGTCGCACTGGCCAACAACATCGTGCAGTCTTACGTTGAACTGCCTCAACGGATTAAGGATCCTTTCTGAGACGCGGATCCCGAGATATTGTTGTATCGTGTTCATGAGTCGGGACGTAATTAAAATGAGACACGGGCACAACACACACACACACACACACACACACACACACACAGAGAGAGAGAGAGAGAGAGAGAGAGAGAGAGAGAGAGAGAGAGAAGAAGAAGAAGAGAGAGAGAGAGAGAGAGAGAGAGAGAGAGAAGAGAGAGAGAAACACACACACACACCCACAACTATTGATTTTCAATTACAGCACCAGCTTAAGCAACTAAAGATGAACAGAGGTCAAAATGTCGGTCAACATAGAGTAAGAAAGTAAAACCAAGATTGTGTGTGGCGTCGAATTCAGTCCAAAGTAAAGGAATTAATATGATAGACTAACAAGAAAAGAACAACAATGTCCGACAGACAGATTAAATTAATGTTATAAACGAGAGCCCTTATTGCACTGAAATGCCTTTTAAACTCGACGCGCATGCGCGTTCGCCGCGATTCGCCCCCACAACTCATCATCAATCCTGGCAGATTTTCCAAAGTTTTGAATGGCAGCAGACAAAAGGTGTTAAATGACTGTCTGATTACATTCTTTTCAGACGGATGGACAATCCCCACCGAAAAATTCCCCATCCCCCCCCTAAAAACAAAAAACGGGGGGGAAAAAGTTGGAAAAACCCCCTTACTGACCATTTTAAATTCAGCATCAAAGAACAATCCCTGCCCACGTACTTGCCAGAATTGGTTTTTTCAACCCCCAAACATAAATTTTCGGCCAACCAAACCAAAATCCAGTTAAATGATAAACATAACTTATTTCACCAAGTGGAACTTCACCGACCACCACCCACTCACCTAGACCAGCACCACCACTACACCACTCACTCACTCACCACCACTCACTCACTCCCCCTCCCCTCCACCACCCAACCACCCCCCTCCCCTCCCCTCCCCTCCCCTCACTCACTCACTCACTCAATCACTCACGCATTCGCTCGCTTATACATATATATCTTTCTTTGTCCTTCTTTCCATTTTTTTCTTTCTCCAACTTTTTATTCTATCGTCTTCCAAATAGTCTCCCTCCATCCCAACTTCCTATTCCGATGTCTGTATATCCTATCTGTATTTTATTGTTCCATCTTCATCCTTTCCATCTATCCCCATCTCCCTTCGTTGGTGTCATCCCTACCACTCTCCCACCTCGTCCTTTCCTTTTCTATATTTTTTATTCCTTTCGCTTCATTAACTACGACCATGAAACGGAGATAAAAAGACATTCGAATAAACAATTATTGACAATATGGTTCCCCCTCGCCAGCCACCCCGATCCCGCCCCCCCCCCCCCCCACACACCACCACTGATAGAGGGAGTAGTTCAAACAAATGGAGTCGAAATATCAAGAGGATGGTAACTACTGGAGTATTTTACGGGACTAGCCGCTTACGATCATTCACGTCAACAGATGCTTGAAACGGCAACACCATTTAACGTGGTCTGTTACCCTATTTCCTTCTCTCTCTCTCTCTCTCTCTCTCTCTCTCTCCCTCTTTCTCTCTCTCTCTTTGTCTCTCTCTTTCTCTCTCTCTCTCTCTCTCTCTCTCTCTCTCTCTCTCTCCCCCTCTCTACAGCACCGCTCCTGAAAGCATATCACAGTCGTTTTAGCTAGGATAGCCCCTTTAGGCAGGACAATCGGGATGTATGGGCACTTTTCCTATAGACCTCCTCCGAATTCCAGATGGAACAACTAATGAAAAACGTTCCATAAACTGGCTGGATTCAGACACCTGACACTATATTACGTGACGGATGGTTCGGTACAGTGACCACTCATGATAACCGGACAACAATTATGATGACAATGATTGTAATGATGATGATGATGATGATGATAATGATGATGGTATTAGTAATTTTACTACCACAACAACTACTACTACCACAACAACTACTACTACTATACTATTATTATTATTATTATTATTATTATTATTTTTATTATTATTATTATTATTATTATTATTATTATTATTATTATTATATTACTACTACTACTACTATTATTAGCTCGGTTTCATGATTGGCATCCGAAAAAACTCTATTAAGGGATATGTTTTGGGGATATTTTCCGTCGCCTTATGTCCCAAATGTGACCGCCTACAGATCAACTACTAATACCTAATAATAACAATAGCGATAGTACGACCATTCTTTGGTATTTCAAAAAGACGATTTGGATTAATTACATAAGAATATTTTTGTTGTCTGGGGGCCCTCGGTGGTCCAACCGGTAACGCGTTGGATCACAGATCACTACGACCTGAGTTTGACCTGCCGTGTGGGCATATCTGAAGGGCGTCTTATCTTGGACTGCGCTTCATTACCTTTGGAGGTCGCTCGGCCCATTTAGCCTACCACGTGCACACACGTGGCCGTAAAACACCAATCATCTATCATCACCTCTGTTGACTCATCTCTAACATTCTAATTAGTAAATGACTATATCGTATAATACTTCACTTGGGAATGGTTACGTTCGTTTTACTTGGACGTTGTACGTATCTGGATCGCTGTTGGGATTTATTTAGTTTTTGCGACGAGTTCACGACGATATTCCGGAGGTAAATTATGAAATTCTTGGTCTACAGCTGTGACAGTATCTTAAACAGCCACATGCTGTTTCTCCGGGTAGCCAACCAATAAAAGGATCCAGAGCCCCATCACGTGGCCGTATTTAGGAGTGTCCGTGACGAGTGTGGCAGCGCGGTTCTGAAGTTCCTGAATAGAAACTCCCGACGTGACGTACTGGGGCTAATTCAAAGAGTCAACTTGGTTCTCTTGTTGTGCCATATTGAACCAATAAAGATTAGTCTAGCATTTTCGGCGCGTGGGCGCGCATACACACACACATTGAGCGATCAGCTGTCTGACTGATCAGTCAGCTGAGTAACAGACATTCAGAGTGATTGATTAATTGATTTATGATCGATTGATCGATAGACACCCATCAAGTAGTTGAGTGAGCCAGTGAGTGGGTGAGTGGCTGAGTGGCTGGTTGGTTGGGTGGGTGGATGAGTGAGTGGGTGAAACCGTCAGCCAGCCAGCCAGCCAGCCAGCCAGCCAGTCAGTCAGTCAGTCAGTCAGTCAATCTGTCAATCAGTCAGTCAGTCAGTCATTTAGTTATTTGGTCAGGCAACTAGTCAGCCAGTTAGTCAGTCAGTCAGTATTTTAGTCGGTCAGTCATTCAGTCAATCAAACAGTAAGTAAGTAAGAAAGTCAGTCAGTCAGTCAGTCAGTCAGTCAGCCAGTCAGTTCATTCAATCATTCAGGTATGCGCGTATGTGGTCTGCGTATGCACATGCGCGAGTGTGCCCGCATATCTATATCTGTGTAGAATGTGAGCTGGTCTATATTCGTATTCATGTAATGCATCTCTAAATCTAATTGTTCCTTTAACCATCGTGTCTCCAACTGAATTACAATCAGATAAAAGAAGAAGTAGCATCCCATTATCTCACCGATTAACTTCCGCAGCAACGCACAACAATCTACGACCGATGCCATCCCGGCGGCCTTCACCTTTATGTTCGGGCGGCATTTTTACCCAGAAGTCTGTTCGACATAAAACGCCGAAACAAACGTGATTAAATTACAAATCAAATTAGTTTATTTTAAGATCGCTCCACGCCGTGTCACGAAAAGCAGACGACTAAAATGAGCAGCCATTAAGGCAGAAATATTAACACGGACATCTTCCCCGAGAAAACACAACTCCCCCAGAGGGCGGCACTGTCAATTTTTTCTCCTGCATAATCAGTGCAAAGTGCAAAAAGGTTTTTGTTTCTAACGTTATAATGCGTTGCATCAGTTATTACCTGAAAACCGATCACTATGTGGGGTGAGGGGTGGGGATGGAAAGTTACCCAATCCAGGACTCTGATGTAAGTCTAAATAACAAAACAATTAACTGTGCTCATATTGAATTACAGTTCCTCTGCTTCACTAGTAGAGTGCTATATCAGAAAGCTGGAGCTTTTCGGTTCGAACACGCCAACAGCCTATATATCTAGTGCACACACCTGATAGCTGACTCATTACCTGACCCACTAGCTGATCCTAACACCATTGAATACTTGGCTGGCCTGTGATAGATAATTATGGATTACACTGTAATCAGTTAGTAACAGAATATTCGATATGACTGGGGGGGGGGGGGGTCGGCTTGTATGATACGTAACCGGGGAGCGCGAGCTTTATGCTATAAAACGATTAAGTGCATTAGCTATAACCATCAGTATTAATAATAATAATAATAATAATAATAATGCGTGTTTTATATTTGGGGATTAAAGTAAATTTTTTTTGCTCAAGCAAGACAGATCCCCCAACCGGGGCGCCTCCGTGGTCTAGCGGTAGCGTGCTGGACCACATATCACTACCACCCGTGTACGAATCCCGGCGTGGGCATATCTGAAGGTTGTTTCGTCTTTCACTTCGTCTCATTACCTTTGGAAGTCGTTCGGCCCATTTAGCCTACCTTGTGCACAAAAGTGGCCGTAAAACATCAACCATCATCATCATCATCAGATCCCCCAACACATACACCCCCGGGCCGCCCGCTAATAGACGGGTCTTACTGCGACCTGATTGGTCAGATCCATATGTTGCTCTATATAATAAATAGGATATAAAATATGCTTTCATGTTAAATAACACACACGCACGCATGCACGCACCTCAAACACACAGGTAAGCCAATCATTATCAGGTGAGACTCTGAAGCTCCGATTCCACTGCACTCGCTCGATCTAATATACCCGACAAAAATGGCTGACGGTTGGGGGGTGATCCTAATTAGTAGCCAAAACGGCAACGATATCGATTTAAAAGCCCTCAGCCATTTAAGTTGTTTATTCTCGACGAAATGTCTGGTGTGACGACGGCTAAAAAGGGGCAGCGCTTTTGATTTGACGGGACACTAATTAGTCATTCCGCCACTGACGCCTCTGATTGGCTTACTGCTCTGACGTGTACCATATCATGTCCGGATGTCCTTTGTGAGCGATATATCAGGAAAACGGAACCGTTGAGGTACAACTGCCAATGTCAGCCTGTGGGATTTGTTGTTGAAACCTATTTTGACGCATGATCGAGAGAGAGAGAGAGAGAGAGAGAGTATAAAATCAGGGATTAGTTTTCTTTCTTTTTTTGATATGGTGGTATATATAACATTCTATTTAGGGTCAGTCGTATTTATCCAATAAAATGTTTACATTCCCAAGAAGGATTTGCGTACATGCTTTAGCAGTTTCTTCTAAATTAATTATGTGTGTGTGTGTGTGTTTGTATGGGTACGCGTGTGCGTGCGTGCGCGCGCGTATGTGTGTTAAAAGGCTCTAACACAGAGAATAAGAAATGATGTATACAACCTGGCTTAGACACAGTAATATGGCACATATACATAGCTCAATCATAAAGGTTGGTGGCCAACGCGCCTCCGTGGTCTAGCGGTAGCGTGTTGGACCACAGATCACTACCACCTGTGTTCGAATCTCAGCATGGGCATATCTGAAGCTTGTTTCATCTTTGACTTCGCCTCATTACCTTTGGAGGTCGCTCGGCCCATTTAGCCTACCATTCGCAAAACATCAATCATCATATGGGTGGTGGTAATCATATTGATGGCACAAGTACTACTACTACTAACAGAGCATTTCCATGATCTAACTAAGAGCGAGTTTAGTCACAGACCTGGGTTCTATTATTTTTATTATACTGCTATTATTATTAATATTAATTTATTATTAGCAGTGTTTTTTTAGATATATTAATATTTATCATCAGTATTATTATTAGTGTTATTAGTATTAATACTCTGATAACGCAGTGGCTAGAGCATTGTGGTACAATCTTCAGGCTGTGGGATCGAATCCCCCTCAAATAATACTAATAGCTCCTATTTACTATCATCTTGGTCAAATAGACATCAATAGACCTTGCGAATTAAGTTAGTGACATCTGGCGGCAGGATTTAGAACTACTACAATCGGGTCGTGCTAATCGCAGAGTCTGGATCCCCGTTCCCTTTCAGTGTGTACGCGAGATATTTTAACGATAACTGCTGGTGATAATACTCCACGATTCCAACACCAGTAAAGGAAAACGAAAGATAAGGTGATATTTAGTATATTTCTACTCAAAGAAGACTGATTTAGTAAACAAAACAGATTAAATTGGAAGTTCTATGTGATAGTTTGCAGAACACATTTCCCGTGTACCAGCGGATTGCCATATTCGTAGCGAAAGTTTATGTATAGGCGGTGGCTTTCCCATAGTGTTTCTTCAATACACATCGTTGGCCATTTATAATAATATCGAAAATAGACAATACAGTTGTAACACTGTCATTTCACCAGGACAATTCAGCGATATCTTGAACGATTTGTTTTATTTGTGGTCATTTTCCGTGTAGCATCGTCTAGCAGTAGGCTCATGGCGCATGCGCACGTCAGTGATAATGCGCCGGCATAGATGGCATAATTCTAATAAACAAACGGGTGTGCTATTTGGATCGAAAATACTCATCAAATCGGACACATTGTGTTACACAAAAGTATTGATTGATAGAGCAATAATCCGGCATTGATATATTGCATTTGGGTATTATTTCTCGTGAATTAGCGCGAACCATGAGTTGATTTTAAAACGTAAACAAACTCCGTCTGTCGCCATTTTAATTTTCAAGCGATAACCGATACTAGCGGACTTCGCTAAAGAAGTGTTTACTTTCATTTTTTCACAATAACAACATTTAAAATAAATAATAGAATATGCTGAACAACAAGAAACTAATCTATCACCAGAAGTATGTTCCTATGTGAATTTCAATTGTATTACGCAGTAGATCGTTGTACAAACCGAGACGTTGAGAACAAGAATCCGGCCGACATTGAAAACCATGAAGCTCCCCCTCCTCCTCCTCTGCTCTTGGTGGTGACCCGAAGTGTAAAAGCGCGAAAATTAGCTGACAATGTCTATTACCAGGTACAGGTGGGTACAGTATGACGTCAAAAACGTGAAAGCGTTGGCCGGGAAAGAGTTCTTGATAACATGCTGATCCCGATTCTAGGTGACGTAAGCAATCCGGATAAGGTGTGTGTGTGTGCGTGTGTGCGTGTGTGTGATATGTCAATGTCTTGTGTTAGTTTCCCGTACTAATTACACATCTTAAGGCCTGGATGTGTGTGATGTGTCAATATTATGTGCCATATTTTAGCATTATGTCCATATACAAATTATGTGGCAGTTGCCTGTAATCAGTGTCTTGTGGATATTAATCTGTGTGTTCGTGTTCTGTGGGTTTGTGTCACTTGGGACAATGGCCTGTTTCACATTTAAGATATATGCGCAGGCACGCCCATACGTACGCATACTCACATCCGCGCACGCACACACACACACATACATTTCCGGACATGACCTCTTCCCACCGGATCAAAATACCTACATTAGTCAGAGCCAATATTTATACAACAGCGGATATTTATTTACCTGTAAAATGGTATACTTGCATCAATAACACGCGGTCAGTATCAACATATTACCGCCATGTCTACCAGCTCTATCCTTTCTGATAGATAATTACAACCTAAGTTCAAGTACCAGCACTTTATTTCGTGGTCTAACCTTCTCTAAGTCGACCGCTAGATAGAGAAATTGGTCAGTGTGGCTCGTATGAGATCATTATCGTCAGAGACATCTAGCGGCCGTTTAAGGATTCCATTTTGGGTAAATCCCATTGGCGTAATTTCCAAGGTTAACGAGAATGGCTGGCGCTTAATAAATGGGATGCTTCCCACTTTGGGATTAGTATGTAAACACGAGCTAATTGTGGCTAAAATTAGCGTCATTACGAATAGACAGACTAAAGTGCTGACGATCTCTCTATTGAATCTGAAAAGAAACCCCCACTCACTATGCAGTGTGTGTGTTTCTGTGTGTGTGTGTGTGTGTGTGTGTGTGTGTGTGTGTGTGTGTGTGTGTGTGTGTGTGTGTGTGTGTGTGTGTGTGTGCGCGTACGGGGGGTACTGAGCGACCATACCCAAATATTTAAGCAGCTGTGAAATGCTTACATCCCATGATTGAAAATTGTCATTGAACAAAATGGCGGAATCTGTACGAAATCTTAGATGAAAGTCGAAATCGACTAATTGGAATCGTGTTTATTACGGAGATACAGCCGCTGATAATAAGTGGCCGAATAGACCAATCCAATGTCTAGCTCCGCCTACTCTAATTGCGTGTAAATATTAACACACATGTCATGGTATTCCTTTTTAACAAAACGGCTATCACAATAACATATAGTCAGTCATCAGACGGGACAGAGTAGGGGTATTGAAGTGTTATAAATGTTGGAAATGTTATTTGTTAAGTCAGACAAACAATATTTATAAGTTAATATTACAGATGTAGCATACAGAATTATATATATACATATACACACACACCCACACATACATACACACACACACACACACAAATATATGTGTGTGTGTGTGTTTTATGGTACATAGTAAGAGGCAACAGGCACAGAGCATCAACATATCTAAACCTCCTTCGAAACCTACCTCCATAAATCTAAATACAACTATACCTACATTAATCTAAATATTAAATGTTCAATACCTCCACATATTGATAAATGTGTGCGTATACCTAAGCATGTGTCTGGTCTACTCATCAGCCTGTGGGAACCAGCTAATTCGCTTTTCGTACGCGACAAATATGTCACGCCCACAGGAAAGCGGCTACATGCAGGCTACGTACAAAAAGCGGAAGCACGTAAACACATACCATTTGATACCACAGCTCGCAACAAACAACACGTGCGTGTGGTTCAATGGTGACTTGCTACATACATATCATAAACTATTTTGACACCACAGTTTACATTCAACAGTAATTTTCTGTGGTCCAAAAGAAACCTGTATATAAAGCATTTCGACACCTCAGATGCTGACCTCAGCTTTATTCTGGGTTCGAATAGCTGAATAAATCCTACCTATATGAACCGTGTATCAATACACGTCCGACTGGTCTGGCGTCGAAGTTCTTCTCTAACCTAAGTGAAAATTCAAGCCCTATATATAGCCTCAGCGTGTTAACAAACATTACAGTTTGTCCATAACAAAGAGAATGTACACTAACACAGTTTCAAGCCCTATATATAGCCTCAGCGTGTTAACAAACATTACAGTTTGTCCACAAAATTTACACTAACACAGTATGGACTCACTAAAGCGATTAAACTAAAATAAAAACAAAGTAGCAATACCGCACAATGGATTATTACTGGACTAGAACGAAATATCGTCTCAAACCTGAGTAAATACTACGATTTACTCGAACCTAACAGCTAACCCTCATACGTTTCCGTTCATCACTAAGGGAACGTTCATTCACGCTTAATTTAGCGTCCCTAAGTATATGCAGTTAGGTGTGGTGGGATCTAAATTAAAGCGCCTATCCACTTGATCTATTTGACCCATGGTCGAGAACAGCGGATTTCAGGCAGATCTCCGATACTGCGAATGACACGTCGGGATTATAATAGCTATACATTTAACAAATTTCCTATATCAGTGTAATCTAATTACTCATAATATGGGAAAAACCTGTCCGCAGCTTAATACCCATGGAGATGCCTGCCGGAGTAACAAACGACTCCAGGAGTATAAATCCATCAAGCAGCATTGTATGAATTAATAGGTCGTTTCGCCAGACCACATAAGAGGACAACAATATAGATTCTACATTATACATAACAAAGCTAATAAACTCAAAATGTTTTAATAACGACATAACTTTCTTACATTGGTGTAATAAGGAATCTGGATGGAAATAGATAAGATGTCTGGCACGGGCAATGTGCGTTTTATGGTACATAGTAAGAGGCAACAGGCACAGAGCATCAACATATCTAAACCTCCTTCGAAACCTACCTCCATAAATCTAAATACAACTATACCTACATTAATCTAAATATTAAATGTTCAATACCTCCACATATTGATAAATGTGTGCGTATACCTAAGCATGTGTCTGGTCTACTCATCAGCCTGTGGGAACCAGCTAATTCGCTTTTCGTACGCGACAAATATGTCACGCCCACAGGAAAGCGGCTACATGCAGGCTACGTACAAAAAGCGGAAGCACGTAAACACATACCATTTGATACCACAAATATATATGTGTGTGTGTGTGTGTGTGTGTGTGCGTGTGCGTGCGTGTGTGTGTGTGTATGTGTGTGTTATGGTGCTGATATATGAAAGAACAGGGCGTATTGAACGCTTACAATTAGAACGTGTCCTTGGTGTCAACAATACAACATCAAATTCGGCCGTATTACCTAAATGTGGCAGATATCCTTTGTATGTGAACTACTTTACTAAATGTACTATTATTATGTTTTGATGAAACAATCAGCTTGTATTGAATAATTATTTATGTTTGAGTTTAAGCAACGTGTTAAAGATAGTTATCTTCAGGAATGGACTGAATAAGTTAACAAAAATTGTAACCTATCGCTTTTTGGGAATCTTAGAATTGAAATAGCCCCCAAATTATATTTATCAAGTATAAGAGACAGAAACTTTATATCGATGATTGCAAAATTTCGATGTAGCAGTCATGGATTAGCTATTGAGAGTGAGAGACATTGTCAAAATATAATACCTAAAGAGGAGAGAATTTGTTGATACTGTAGTAAATTTCAGAATAATTATGTAATAAAATGTGAATTTCATTTTCTTATGCAGCATCCGGCATATAAATATTTTTCAATTTTTTACAGAAGTTTCAAGTAAGAGATATTAACTCAATGTATATGATTTTAAAGTCAAGAAATGAAGCATGCACCAAAGCAGTTGGTTTATTTTTGCACTATGCTCTTACTGTACGTCGCAACATAAATGCACTCCTGTAATGTATCTTCATATTACCACGATAATTAAGCCATTGTAATATGGATTTAGGCCCTAAGTGAACTGTGAACAGTTGTTGTTCTTAAATGGGAGTTCCATGTTACGGAGATTTAGTCCCAATCTGTAACTAGAAATAAAAACACCGAGGGGAGCTGGTAAAAGGTCATTATAACCCATGATTTTAAGCGCCCGCGGGATTTCATCCCCGTCAAGTATTACTCTTCTTTGGTGATTGGCTTGGAAAATAGGATGAATCTATATATAGGTATGTCAGCTTCATCCAATCCAGGGGATCCAGTATCCGGCTAACAGCATTTGTGGCAACAGTGTTTAATCCGGATCAAACTGTTTAAAGCAAACACGATAAAAGGTCATAAAGTAAGAGGCGAACGTTGCTAGTTCCATCTGAACATCTGTCCCTGACACATTAATCTGTGTGGAGAGATCTTAGTCACGTGACGATATTAATCATGTGACTGCCAGCAGGGAGCTGATTGGCCACAATTCTGGACTGGTTTGATACATCGTCTAAGTGACCAATCCCCTTAAACTATCAATTGTCTGCTATGGACAACCATCTTGTACGGTTACTGTTAGAATATCGTAAAGTTAATGAAATCTGCAATACATCTTTGTATTCTTATCTTGTTGTTGTTGTTGTTGTTGTATCATATCCCAGTACTTGGTCATCTATGTATTTATTCGCTGGAATATATCTCATGATTTAGAATATCACAGAATATTGAAGTATACTGTAACATGTTGTATTATGTTTTTATAATGATCGTTTCAGCATTTCATATCATAAATAGGGATCTTTAGCGAGAATATTTTTATGTGGATCATAAAGATTTACAAAACGGATATTAATGAATATGAAGTATTATCCAAACTACTGGATATTTATATAGGATCAGCTATTTATATAGGATCAGCTATTTATATAGGATCAGCTATTTATATAGGATCGTTTTGTATTCATCATTGAGACATTCACACTCGATTCCTATGTCCTTTGTTTGACAATAATGTTATTTCATTCGTGGAATGTGATTCTCATTTCTTTTTGTCAAAAAAAAAAAACCGTAAGGAAACTTTCTTACCATACATCAATTTTAATTGGTGTACAATTTTTTAAATATTAAAAAAAATGTTTTTGTTTCCACCGCCAAGATCGGGGAAATACTTATAAACAAATATGAATATGGTACATTACATTAAAATAAACACGAATAAGAACAATGGTGTATAATGAGAACAAATAATTACAAACGAATACTAACAGGTTCTGATCAACAGAACTGACATTAATTATTCGTCAGACCAAGGTTTAATAAAACTATCACAATGGATAAGTTGGCCAAGTGAGTCTACAATTCCATCTTGGCACTTATTATGGTGCTGGATATATTTAGTAACAATACATTATTCGTATGCTTTTAAAAGTTAATATCTTTAAAATGCAACCAACAGTTAAATAGTATTGGCCAGATAACCTAATGATTCAACTGATAATTCGCATGTATACCTGGATGGCATTTTTATGAAAAGCGAGCTACCAACGGGAATGAAATTAATAATTATATTGTCGGTGACGCGAACTACAGAGAAGGATTTAAATACCTCAAATAGAAGATTGGCACCTGGAGGTGTTAAATCTGTGTATGCCGATACTCGTCTAATTCAGCAATGTTGTTTGTTGGCTAAGAAAGATTCAGTTACGATTATCACTGGTTATTCTCTTGGCTGTTGGTGTACACTCAGCGGTTACTGAACTTCCCTCCTCTAACTACGTGCTACTAGGTGTCAGTCGCAAAACGGTGGGAAGGAGTCAAAAAGGTTGTACTGATGCAACTCCAACCCGCGACTTGGAAACGGCATCGTCGAAGTAAGACCGGAACTTGGAATGGAGAAGGAAGATTGTCGGCAGACAAGGCTCGACTTATTAACGAGCTGCTGGTACTCTCTGCTGGGATATGCCAACTTTAAAGAGCTACAGGTAGCGTTCGGGAAGGAATTACACTTCAAAGAATATTAACTTGACGACGCAACAGATACCGATTGTAAGTAATATGGACGTTGAACACTGAGTGTCTATGGTCAGGTAATCCTTCATCCAGACGTTGTATATTATCATTAATAATCAGTTTTACGTGTACATATCAACTCGTCACGATCATGGTGATAAAAGAAGATGGTACGGTGGTATGATAGCAAATTTCCTCATCATCATTTCGCCGTGAACACCTACCAGGCCAAATGATCAGACAATACCCTGTCTTACCTAACTGTAACGTGTTTTGAAACATCCAAACGGATGGCCCGGATGCTCGGTTTCATTTTAAAATGGCTAACGTTTTCTAGAAGCCAAGCAAAAATAAAAACAAATTAT
The DNA here is from genome assembly GCA_025642065.1 of Paralvinella palmiformis. Lineage (NCBI taxonomy): Eukaryota > Metazoa > Annelida > Polychaeta > Terebellida > Alvinellidae > Paralvinella > Paralvinella palmiformis. The sequence goes on along the minus strand of JAODUP010000519.1, from coordinate 2,082 downwards.
CGAGAAGATTAACAATGCAACTGGCCGTTGTTGTTCAAATAGATTGTCAATTATAAATGCAGTTTATGGATTCCCCGAACGAAGATATGTCGTATATCCCAATGTTTCGTCACACTCCGACAACTGTTTTCGTTGTTCCGTCAATTTCCCATGAATTATAGAAGCCGAGTCTGACCACAAAACATGCAAGATCATGGTGTATTTTTATTGCGTCAATTTCCATAAATTATAGATCCTGTGCTACTATAATATTCCAGATGTCATGTTATATTAATCAACTAATCGGCAACCGGAGTCAATTTCATGCATACGTTGAAATGGATAAATATACATTTCAAATAGTTTTTTATACACGAAACGGCTTAAAAAACCCCGATTAATTCAAACGATTACCTTGACGACAAAAGGTTTGTATTTGATCTTTTTAGTACGATGTGAGAACGTTGGAGCCAGAATGTGCTCTGCATCGTGGTACACTGAAAAGTCTCACCTGAGTCACAATATTAAAAACCGAAATATAGGTTCGATTATCAGCGATGCGCCTGTAGGTAATGAGGCATAAACTGATGTATCCATAAACCTGTGCATCCATCATCATAAAATATCCATAAACAAACACGTCAAATACGTGGATACAACGTCAGAGATACTCACAGTCTGGCAGAACCAGGATCAAGGGTAAGCTTCCAGATGCTCGGTCAATAATGCTTAAATATTCACTACACTCCTCCCCCCACCCCCCGGAGAGGGGGATCTTGTGACTTTAAATGATATCTATAATTTATAATCTATAATCTTGCAATAAACTGTAATTAATTCCGGTTAAAACAGGTACGAACCTACTTATATGAAGAATGTTTGACAACATATAATGCTAGTCGCAGTTTTATTTTTATGGATTGAAATATGATAAAATTAATGTTGCCACAATACGTTTTATGGTCGAAGGTTCAACATATTGTAGAGTTGATGAATGATGGACTCTGTTATAATATGGTCTCTGTCTGTCTAACAGTCTATACACGTTCAGCTAATACTGCATGACAAGGCGTAGATACATAATACACATTTAGTTAAATCACTTCAGTGAGTCCATACTGTGTTAGTGTACATTCTCTTTGTTATGAACAAACTGTAATGTTTGTTAACACGCTGAGGGTATATATAAGGCTTAGATTTTCACTTAGGTTAGAGAAGAACTTCGACGTCAGACCAGTCGGACGTGTATTGATACATGGTTCATATAGGTAGGATTTATTTAGTTATTCGAACCCAGAATAAAGCTGAGGTCAACATCTGAGGTGTCGAAATTTTTATGTACAGGTTTCTTTTGGACCACAGAAAATTACTGTTGAATGTAAACTGTGGTGTAAAAATAGTTTATGATATGTATGTAGCAAGTCACCATTGAAACACACGCACGTGTTGTTTGTTGCGAGCTGTGGTATCAAATGGTACGTGTTTTACGTGATTCCGCTTTTTGTACGTAGCCTGCATGTAGCCGCTTTCCTGTGGGCGTGACATATTTGTCGCGTACGAAAAGCGAATTAGCTGGTTCCCACAGTTCATCCCCGTCAAGTATTACTCTTCTTTGGTGATTGGCTTGGAAAATAGGATGAATCTATATATAGGTATGTCAGCTTCATCCAATCCCGGGGATCCAGTATCCGACTAACAGCATTTGTGGCAACAGTGTTTAATCCGGATCAAACTGTTTAAAGCAAACACGATAAAAGGTCATAAAGTAAGAGGCGAACGTTGCTAGTTCCATCTGAACATCTGTCCCTGACACATTAATCTGTGTGGAGAGATCTTAGTCACATTGACGATATTAATCATGTGACTGCGAGCACGGAGCTGATTGGCCACAATTCTGGACTGGTTTGATACATCGTCTAAGTGACCAATCCCCTTAAACTATCAATTGTCTGCTATGGACAACCATCTTGTACGGTCACTGTTAGAATATCGTAAAGTTAATTAAATCTGCAATACATCTTTGTATTCTTATCTTGTTGTTGTTGTTGTTGTTGTATCATATCCCAGTACTTGGTCATCTATGTATTTATTCGCTGGAATATA
>JAODUP010000518.1:235000-333741 GCA_025642065.1 Paralvinella palmiformis | reverse complement strand
GTTGTGAGATCTGAAAATAAGAGATGTTCTGAATGTCATTTTAATAAATACACAAACAGGATCAATCTGCTTCTGTGATATAGTCGTTTGCTTATTATGATGCCACCTTACTTGTTATGATTAATCTCCTTCGCAATCTAATATTGGTTTTATTCGTATACTCTTGATAATTGATATCCCATTGCTGCCTTCGCCTGTCTCTCCTATTCGCCCTCCTGTTTGTTTTTCACAAAAACTTGTGACACATGTATTTGTTTGGTAAATTTTGTTTCCTTATGGCATGTGGGAAGACAGCTTTAAGTAGTACACTTGTCCCTCAATTGGTATGTATTCGACTACTATGTTATATGTGAAATATTAACCGTAACAAATAATATTCCAATTGAAAATGAATATAATTGTCATATGCATAATATCTTATATAATATATATATAATATTCTATGAAAGTATGTACGTAAGAGTGGTGAAAGCATGTAGCATTGCGAAAGGATAATATTTTTACCATTAATTTTTAATGACTAACCAGCCATCTAAATAAAAGTGCTTATTCACTTGATCTATTTGACCCATGGTCGAGAACAGCGGTTTTCAGGCAGAACTCCGATACTGCGAATGGCACGCCGGGATTATAATAGCTATACATTCAACAATTTTCCTATATCAGTTTAATCTAATTACTCATAATATGGGAAAAAAACTCTGTCCGCAGCTTAATACCCATGGAGATGCCTGCCGGAGTAAAAAACGACTCCAGGAGTATAAATCCACCAAACAGCATTGTATTAATTAATAGGTCGTTTCGCCAGACCACATAAGAGGATAACAATATAGGTTCTACATTATACATAACAAAGCTAATAGACTCAAACATGTAATAACGACATAACTTTCTTACATTGGTGTAATAAGGAATCTGGATGCAAATAGATAAGATGTCTGGTACGGGCAATGTGGTGTTTTAGGATACATATAGAGAGGCAACAGGCACAGAGCATCAACATATCTAAACATCCTTTGAGACCTACCTCAATAAATATAAATATAAATACAACTATAGATACATTAATCTAAATATAAAGTGTTCCATACCTCCACATATTGATACATATGTGCGTATACCTATGCATGTGACTGGGCTACTCATCCGCCTCTGGGAACCAGCTAATTCACTTTTCGTACGCGACAAATATGTCATACCCACAGGAAAGCGGTTAATAATGTGTATAATAAGGAACAGGCACAGAGAATCGTGAATTCAAACTGTGGACGTTTCTTCAGGGGACTAAATCCAGAGTGGCGACTTTTCTTGCTGAGACATGTGTAATGTCTCATCAGTCCCTAAGCCGCCAAGTAAAAACAAAAAGAGAAACATCTACAGTCGTGAAGTTTGGGAGTAGAACACCCAAGTCAGATCACGGCAGTAGTGAGAATATTTAGATTAATTATCTAAGCAGCCCTATTTATAGCTATTTTTCAATTGTTGTATCTTGCTTCAACAATACTATATAAACTGTATAACCCAATTGTCACTCTATTCAAATGTCAGTTTTTACAACGAGCAGGCGTCATGAAGCGACTACTATTAAAACTGTTTAGCTTTATTGCTATTAAAAGACTGACATCTGCGCTGAAGCAGACCGTAATAGCGCGTCATACCTTCGGTTTGTTTAAACTAGGTTATCATTAAAAGGTTGGATAACCAGGCCAAACATCTAAACGGCGTCCCTTCAAAGACACACAAAGTACATGGAATATACAGTTCTAGATAAACTTTTCTTGAATGCACGCACATAAAACGGAACTTTCTCATCCGCAGCATAATATGTCTTGTGATATTTGCTGAAGGGTCAAATACATCATAAACATACAAATCCAATAAATACTATGACCTACTCGTCACTATTATAACAATTTATATCGGCGCTTTACAAGACCGTTATGGCTGAATTGCCATTCTATATATTAACATTTTTAAATCAGACCTAATGTCTGTTATACAAACTATAATTATAATATAGGGTTTTATTAATGACAAGGAGACCAAGGTTAGCCTTGAATGTCAGAGTACAGACTAGGAAAGATAATTATATTCCCACAAACAACTAAGGTGAATTATATATACAACTAAAGTTGTTATATAAAACACACCAACCACACGAGCTGTGTCCAATGCCACCGCTCGAAATGCGATGCAGTGTTTCTATTCCTGAGTCAGGAGTACATATAATGCTTTAAGAGCGTACTCTACCTGCTACAGTCATTTAAATGCTAGTAACTAGGCTAAACACCCAAACAGTGTCCTTCCAAAGACACAAATATCCTTCAGGGGAATGAATTCAAAGTGGCGACCTTTTATGCTGAGGCATGTATAATGTCTCACCAGTCCGCGCCAACATGTGTATGTGTGAGTGCGTGTTTGTGTGAGTGTGACTGTGTTTGTGCGTGTGTGTGTGTGTGTGTGTGTGTGTGCGTGGGTGTGCGCGCGCGTGTGAACAGTCTTCAGGCTTGAATTTGAACCTCAGCACTATCGGTCTCTCACCAATAGCACGAAGAATTAAGTCTGCATTATTCATAGAGGTATTTTACTTGAAATCAGGGAAAAATAATTAATAAATGATTAAAGGTGAATAAGACGGAAATTGAAAGTATATTAATACTTTTCATAATATCTTGTGAAATGTGTCGATTTAATTTTCTTTGTAATAATTTAGGAGAGGTTGAACAGAAATAGATAATATCCCACGAGTGGAGTTTTGATATGGCATTCGGTCAAATAAGTTGTTTAGTAAGAATGGCAAAAGTGACAAGTAGTTCTAATAAATGTTATTTAAATAGCGCGTAAATACGGTTGACCATAGCAACGTATTAAACAAACGTCGGACTATAAATAGAGAGAACCTAATCAAGTTATATGTTAATGCCGTTATTTATTTATATTCATTGACCTAAAATCAGAATTATAAACATGATGAATTCTTGTTGTGTCATTGGTTGCATAATCCATGGATGTTATGTAAAATGAATACCTTTTCATCGCTAAGTATTAAGAACACATTTAAGATAGTGATTAAAGCGTTTTGATGAGGGAAATTACGCTTAACTATTATTATATTTAGCCTATTCAGCAACCTTCAGCCCGACTCTGGCGTATGATCCCAAATGTTATCAACATACCATAGCCCATTGTTTCAGTTACAACTCTCAACAACAAACATGTCAAACAAATTCGAATTGGTCGCAATTTGACTGATACAGACAAAGTAGCTGATATGAGTACATGATTTTATCACGATAATCTATTTAATAATACATATTTCATCGACCAGTAATAATATTTAAATATTATTTATGACTACGCATCCATAGCAAACTGGGTAGGAAAGTTTATACATCGGGCAATTACTCGGGCGAATACCGAGCATTAATTTGTGTGATGTGTGAAAATATTCCAAACTGGTGCCCCCTTTGCGGTAAGTATCGTTTGTTATAGCACAAGACACGTGTTTACAAATAAGGAAGAACTCGTTCGTAGCCACATACTTCTATTTGTTAATTTAGTATCTCTTTACATAAACTACGGATATTACAAGATCCTGTATACATTACTACGGAATTGCTTAAGAGCTTAAATATTTGTCGTTATATTAAAATTTGTAAGTTTCGACCTATGTGATGTTCTTTATATTCGTCTACTTATTAAATTGTATGCATTTAAAGGAAATATACCTAAAATATACTATTACCATTATAGTATGTAGAGATAAGAAGATTGTCTCTAAATCTGTACTCTACCAATAACATACTATAGCCATTTTATTGTGTCGAGGATATCCTTTCACAGCATAACAGTTTAAAGGCATTACTAAACTGGCTTAAGGTAATTAACAATTGGTTATACATCGAAAGTAAGCACAGAATATATTTAGCCTTTCCACCGGCCTTTTTCTCAACAATGACATCACGAATGCCCATATTATATAGCCTTCATAGTAATGTATATATGATATGTGCTCTTATGGCTGGCATTTGATCATTACTTTTCTTCCTTCAGCATGTGTGGCAGAAGCTGGTCCTGGTCAATGTATTCCATTATGTTACTTCTTCTGACTAAGTACGTTTTCTTTGTCTGGTCATGGTCCATGAATCCCTTGATGATCTTCCAAACGGCTGCATTGAAAGAATTCCATTTGGAATATTTAGCTGTAATAGCTGTTATTGCCTAGAAAGAGCTTTCTCTGTTAAAGAATTATAAACTTTGCAAAAGATGTATCCGCACGAGGACTATGTTTTATTTCACTTTAATGTTTTAGAAAGGCGTTTTGTTTTTATAATAAATATTTTGTTCACGATAATTTACCTTCCAATGGTAATCCCATCTTAAACATCAAGCTATACACTGAAATAAAACCACAAATACATAGCTAATACATAGTAACGATAAAAATATACATTAGAAGGCCGATTTGCCAAATGTTTATGACATATACAAATAAACAATTATATTATATATATATATATATATATATATATATATATATATATATATATATATATATATATATATATATATATATATATACTTACCCGATGATTCTGGGAAGTACGTATTAGCACATTTGATGATGAATTTAGTGATGTCCATATCCTATGAAAAAAAAGTCTGGTTGATAATATATTACTTCTTTTTATTGAAACTATTGGGTACATATGCAATATGCGAAGCCAAGTAACAGAACGTTGCGTTTATATATTTTAAACTGAATCTATCCTGTCTCGTTATTGAATGGAGCCCCATAAGAAGCTTACGAAGAGATATAGAATGAATAATATTATACTTAATAGAAAATATTGACATTATGCCTATGTTTCTACAGCATATTTATTTTCGGTTTCCTTTGATCGCCTCTTATAACATACAACCAGCTACAGGGGGAGGGATTTCAGGATTCGCTTTCGCCCTTCTGGTTGTTTCGGGCGTAGCTTGGTCCATTTCACCTCCCATAAGTGCAGAGGCGCTTCCGTGGGAAGATTTCGGATTTTTTAAATTTAAATTTCGCGATACGCAACAAGGTATAGGATTAGGTCAAACATAATACAATAGTTAGTATAAGACATACAGACAAACAGTGATACAATACGATTTCCATTCAGCGTACCATGTTGGTAACTCCGGCACCAACGAAATCAAAGAGAAAAACGATTTGCGCTTCCGGCGTCTCCTTGTAATGTTGGTAGATGTGATACGCAATGACCTTCTTGCCTTCTTCTACAAGATGACCCTTCTTTTGTTTAGACACTCGAAAGTGAACTAAAAAAGTGAAATATAAATTCAATTAAAGGTGATAATCTGTATTAGCATATCGTTTCTTCCATTTGTTTCTCGTGTCTTTTTATGTCACTTCTAGTAACAGATGAAACATTTAAACGATTTACACATCAAGCCTGGGCAGACAAATACTCACACACATACACACACACAGACCCACACACACACACACGCACGCACACACACATACGCACACGCACACGCACACACACGCACACACACACACACGCGCGCACACACACACATATATATATATATATATGCAAATAAGCTCACGTATTTTATGCCCCTTCTTATCTACTCCATGAAAATAGACACCGCCTTTCTCTCTTAGTTCGGGATGAAGATCACTTTCTTTCAAATCTGACCAGGGATCATATAAAGAAGACGCGGCTAAGATCATTATTTTTCCTTGACTAAAACAAGGTATACTATTTAATATATCATAATATCAGAATCACCAAACGTAACATTCACTATGCTATGATTATAATAAACATCGTCATTTCTTATAGGTATTCGCAGACCTCGCAATTTATATTTAGCCCGGAAGAGTAGGACATCATTTAATAGATCAGCAGCCTTTTTGACGTCACCTCCCGATTTGAATGCTCGAAGCGTACAGCGAAGTAGAGTGTCGGTGTTCTTGATCTCATTAACATCTCTCTCATCGTAGGTATCATCAAGTATGCTACCTAGTGTATGTATAATATAAACAAACAATCACACAAAAAGGGCATCTTTGTTCGCGTATAAAATCCATCGAAAGTGAACGTGAATCCATGCATATGACGTATATCCTAATGCGAATATACACACATTGATGTACTAAATCTGTAGACTATAGCACGTTAGCTCTGTTTAGTATGTACGTATTACTATTAATATTGATATCAAATGAAACCTCTTCGGGATCTTTATCGGGGATTTTGTGAATGAGATTAGAAATACAAATAAGGTATCCAGGCAGCATTTCTCTTTGTTTAACTTATATAAATCGTAACCATCTGGATGGTCAAAGGGAAATAATATTTTCTCTCGTTGCGTCAATGTGATCATGTAGTCAATAATGGTTGGCCTATTACCTTCATATTTAGAGAGGAAATGTTGTCTCAGTTCAGGAATCTTGCTTTCCACGTCCTGGAACGAAATTTAGAGATAGTATATAAAATATCTTCACCACGAAAGACCCCAATGACAACAACAACAATAATAGTATATGTCATGTATATATATATATATATATATATATATATATATATATATATATATATATATAGCTGAGCATGATATGCTAATCATGGAGTAACAAATCAAATCAAGATATCGCTCATAAAAGCAGTACAGATATTCAAATTAAGGTCTGATTTTTGTTCATTTTAACGGGCTCTAATTGATCATATATTACAAATACCATCTTGAGGGTTCAACTACTGAACTAAGTCCCACTAACTTTTAAAACACTCGATACTAGGTTTTAATGTGCTCCACTCGTGAATAGAAAGATTCGCCGATATTGCATTGATCATGGTCCGGCGACGCGAGACTCCAAGTGAAGGTCCAATTAAGATGTATACCTGTACCTATCACTGACTCAGTTTTTAATCGCTCCTGTTGGCAAAGTGGTGTATAATTAGTTTTGGTAATATTTGCTAGTGGGGGTCGTAGTATCTGCATCATCATTATCATCAGCAGCAGCAGTAATAGTAGTAGGAGTGGTAGCGGTAGTAGCATTAGTAGTGGATGATGATGATTGATGTTTTCCGGCCACGTTTGTGCATAGACTGAATGGGACGAGCGACCTTCCAATGTAATGACAGCGGAGTCAAAGATGAAACATCCGTCAGATCTACCCACGCCGAGATTCGAACTCAGGTGGTAGTGATTTGTGGTCCTACGCGCTGCCAGCTAGACCACGAAGGCGCCCAGTAGTAGTAGTAGTAGTTGTAGTAGTAGTAGTAGTAGTAGTAGTAGTAGTAGTAGTAGTAGTAGTAGTTGTAGTAGTAGTAGTAGTAGTAGTAGTGGTAATATTAATAATAGTAGAACTAATAATAATTGTAGTTTGTAGTATGAGTAGTAGCAGTAGTAGTTGTAGTAGTAGTAGTAGTAATGCTTGTAGTAGTAGTTGTTGTTGTAACAGCACAAATAGAAATACAGATTGGTTGGTTGGTTTATTTAGCCTTGGCCCTATTTACAAGTGGGACATTTGGCCCAGAAAACATCCCACAGACATAGGTATAAGTCGGATTTGAATCCACGACTTAGAGATTTGTATTGCAGAACTGTAACTATTAAACCTTAGGAATATCCTAACAGTAATATATGTAGTAGTAACAATAATAGTAGTAGTAGTATAGTAGTAATTTAGTGGTAGTATTAGTATTAGTAGGTACAGTTGTAATAGTATTAATAATAGTAGTAATAGTACCAGTAGTAGTAGTAATAATAGTAGAAGTACAACTAGTAGAAGTAGTTGTAGTAGTTACAGTTGTATTGTATTCATTATGGTAGTAATATCAGTAGCCGTAGGAATAGTGGTTGTAGTAGTAGTTGTTGTTGTTGTAGTAGTAGTAGTAGTTGTTGTTGTTGTTGTTGGTGGTGGTGGTGGTGGTGGTGGTGGTGGTTGTTGTTGTAGTAATAGTAGCAATAGCAGTTAGCTGAATTATATTGTTTTTAAATGTGCATTCACGGAAACCACGTCACTTCATATGAACACACACACACACACGCACGCACACACACACGCACACGCACGCACACACACAAATATATATACACACACACACATACACACACACAAAGATATGTGTTTATGTATCTATTAAACTTACTGCCATGTCGTTCTGGTTGTTCTTCACACCGTACAGACAGCTTTGAGCTGAATACCTGGATTATAAACGTCGTAGAGGGTACATGATGCTCCTCGAGAATAGACCGCTGGTCAGTGGGAAAGTTCACAGATAAGCTAATCTTATCTGATTGTAAATAATTACGTTATACCAATATGTGTAACATCCTCAGCTTGCTATTATTCTATCAGCTTTATCGTCGTCTCATTATTTATCTACTCAAGTATTTCAGTCGACAACGTACCATTACTCACCTTCATGTTATATTTTGGGCATTTACAGCAGACAGCTTATATTAATTGTTCCCAGATAACAATTATCTACCTTTGTATACCATCTCAAATAAAATAGGTTAACAATCTATATATATATATATATATATATATATATATATATATATATATATATATATATTAATATATATATATATCAGTGCACTTGAAGAAAGCAGTGATGTGAGTTTAAAGTACTGGTTGATTGATTGATTAATTTCGTGATTGATTGATTGATTGATGGTTAACTGAAAATTGATAAATTATTACTAATTAAGTAATCCTTTGAAATCCTTTAAAATATTTTTATAAATATATCACCATCTCTTTACGTCACCTAATAAAACGTATCAATAATATAATAAAGCCTGTCTAATGTTGACCAACAATTGATTCTAATTAAAGTAATATTAAACAGCCAAGAAATATAACTGCACCAAGGGATCAGTCGTTGCTTATCTGCTAGGATCAAACAAAGACAACAGACAAAGACAATATAATAATAAAATAATAAGATAATAAAGCCAAGGTGACATGACGCGATAGACCTCTAGAAATACAATAAACATAACACTTGCTTTGAGTTACTATCATTACAATTAGCATTGGTGCATATGACAAACTATTATGAGGACTTATAAAATAGTATTTATCGCTTGGGCTCTACTCTAGATTAATAATCGGCAATGATAATGGACTGTTGTTTATATATATATATATATATATATATATATATATATATATATATATATATATATATATATATTATATATATATCACCACACACCCAAAGCTGAAATTTGCAGACCCTAATATAGCAAGCAAAATATTGACCATTTTTTGCAGCTATTTTGAATTTGATGATTAAATTAAGCGTAAATATTGTGATTTGGACCGGTTGAATTCCAGATTTGTGTGGCTGTTTTGATTCTAGTTGGTGATGATACAGGATGCACGATTCCCAAATATAATGTTTTTTCTCGTGTTAGAATGGCTTAAATTCCTCCACGATTAGACCTAGTTAAATATGTACACTTTCAACCATTGTGACATGAATGTGTAATGCCTCTAAAATTACAACTACGGCTTCCTCTATGACCAGATTGTGGGGGCGCCTCCGTGATCTAGCTGGTAGCGCGTTGGATCACAGATCACTTCCACCTGAATTCGAATCTCACCCTGGGCATATCTCAAAGGGGTGTTATCTTTGACTTCGCCTCAATACATTTGAAGGTCGTTTGGCCCATTTAGCCTATCATGTGCACAAAATTGGGTGTAAAACATCAATCATTTGACCATATCGTAAAGGGGGAAGGATGAAATCACACGATCTGATGTCAAATAGCACAATGATCTTGTAGTCGACTCCATACAAATATAATCAGGTCAAGGAGCCCCACAAGACTACAAAACTATCTTCATAACGAATTTCACTCTATAGATTTCTTTAGCCATTTCGTTAACATATGAGGGTGATAAGGCCAAACATACTGGAATAATGGTAAATACCTTTATGTTGCGAAATCATATTGTTGGCTGACGATTGTATACATTGTTATCTATAATTTGTGTGAACTTATTTGTCTCAGTCTTGAAATTTTGAAATGAAAGTGAACTGTTACCCGAAAAATGAAATCTTAATGTGACATGGTAAACCGTGTCTTAATGGATGTTGTCGATTTGGATAACATTAATTGGAATAACTGATTCTAAAACATACGATGTGCTTCTAGGTTTTGTCAACATCTTGAAATTACGTATAGTGTTGGAGACATTATTTTCAAAAAGAAAGTATTAACACCGTAGGCTGCTTCTAAATTGCTGGTTATAATTTGTTTAAAATTTAAAAAAAATAAATGTGTCCCCATATCAGCTAATTGTTTTGCAATTACCGACTTGGAGACACGGGTACTAATTGATTACATATATTGCTGGTGGCAAGATATTTGTTTGTAAGTAAGTTTCCCTAATAAAAAGATGATTTCCGTTCTTAATTGAAAATATTACCCCTGAAAGACATGATATGGTCAGAGAAAGCATGTCAATAAGATAGACCCATATGCAAAACCAATTTTAAATAATTCTTGTATGTCAGTTTCTTGCCTTTCAGTCAAATCTATTGACCAAAGGAAGCATAAATATCGTCCGAAATTACCTTTGTTTGTCCTATTTGTATTAACTCACATTAATAAAATAGTTAAGTGTTTAACATGCTAAATCCAACAAATTGGCATTCATTCTTCGTCTAAGCTATGTAAAACCTTTAAACTTAATACCGATTTGACCGTATAGACGACGTGTTTCTATGGCCCGAGACTGCAAACTACTAACTATCATACACGTTTTACATAAGTAATTAATTTCGTGTGTCTCTTTTATATAGTTGCTAAATAAAATTGATTCATGATTGAAATAGTATTAGTGCGTAGGCGCGATAGGTCCCCCGTCCATCCCCCTGGAACCTATGAGAGCTATTTTATTTTGTTCCGGGGACCTCTCCTAACATGAAAACTGGATGCCACCATCACCAATTTCAGATGGACTTCTTGTGTGACGTCATTTTCAAAATGGCGTTAATGAAATTAGCGAAATTACGTTTTTGAAGATGAGGAATCTAATGATGAAACTAACAAATCGTAATGACTCTTGGTTAATTCGGAATTCAAAATGGCTGTTATTGAAACGATTGAAAATCATATTTACTACCATATGCCATATGATATCTTTCAGGATAAGTAGATAATTGCGCATGTGGTTTAGGCCATCATTACGATATATATATTTTAGCCTGGTGTCATTTAATACCTGTCAGCCATTTTGGAACTGCCATTAATACTAGATTTCGTATTGTTGCCTGTCATAACTGCATAATAATTGTGTGGCATTTAACATAAGAATGGACATATTTTGAAATAAAGAGCTTTGTTCAAAGTTAAAATGCGATGTAATTCCATCAAATCATCCAAGAAACTAAAGATAAATGGCGGAAGGAAGGTTTGATTGGGGGAATAAACCTTTCTTATTATCTCTTTCCGGGTAATGTCTGGCGCAGTGATATGGAATGCTGGAAAATAGGCTCCAGCAAAGCATTGCGAGTCCTGTATGCTACATCCTATATGTATCCGAGTGGAGCTACAGATGTATTCAGAACGAGACAGTATGAGATATCCAAATATTCGAATGTAACTCTTCCAGACAATTATGATAAAGCACTGGCTGCCATTCAATTTGCTACAGGAACTTTACGGCCCTCTCCGTTCTTCCAGAAGTAATGGAAGTCCAAGTCTGACATAATATGTTCTTAAGTCAGATATTGAGACAACAACTTGTACTTCTGATATGTTTTCCCCTGTATATATGTTTTGTGGCTGTATCAAGAAGTCCAGGGCACGCCATGGGAAGGAACCACTTGGTAATTGTTAAAGAAAAGAGGGAGCAGCCCGTATCTATAACACAGCTGTATCTGCAAATGATGTGGAAATGTTTGCTAAGATCAGTGGTGTAGACAGGATTGTCAAAGATGTAAACTACCATCATAGGTGAAAGCGATAATATCTGAATAAAACTGAGGGTGTGAACACTGAGACAGAGCAGAAAAACTACCAGGCCATGATAATGCATTCATGTTGCTAAAGACAAACATTAGATTATTTGCCTTAAACGTTATGAGCTGAAGTTCTGACCAAAGGGAAACTGCGCTACCGGATGATTTGGTCAACTTCCTTCAAGTTTTATACACTGATTCTGCATTTGAATATCATATATCCAGATGCAACTAAAACGATAAACGTTATCGGCTCTCATTAAATTAAATAAAGCTTGTCTCACGAGATTTGCATCGAAGCATGTTATGTAACATAATATAATAAAGTTTCTAACAGATATATCCAAAATAGTAATTCTTATCACTTATCCAATTATGAATTACACCGCAAAGATAATCAATGAAATGAATACCACTCTTCAAATATCTTTGGTAGGTGATTTTACCAAAGAAAAGGTGACCCATCCGGTTGATTTTGTACGTTTTTTATGTGATGTTCGCCATAAATCAAGGTATGATCAATACTGGCAAACATTATGTGTCTAACTAAGAAGATCATCACTAGATATCGTAACATTATTGATATCAAGAACCATAAAGGACAGATATAAGATAACTATGTTTGGTTATGTTGACAAATAGATTGCCAGGCCAAAACATATGACTAAAATGGAATACCGAGACATTCTATGAATGATAAACATGGCGCTAGTGTCTTGAATCAAGTCTACTACAGGTCATTATCACATGGAAGCTGATGACAACTTGCATTACCTTGCCACGGGTCATACATTTGCTGATAAAATCAAGGATATTTGTTGAATTTAATCAGCATGGGGAAGACCTAGTCAGAGAATGTTCGGCACGCCTGTAATGTGTTCAAATGTCCGTTTCGATTTGAGCAGCCCATTCCAAGAATTTAAAAAATGTGTGTATCAGCTTCGGTAAAGAGTCAAATAATAATAATTAATAACGTACCCAAAAAAAAGAGAAAAGGGAAACACTTGTTTGGTCATTTTCTCTGGAACAGTACCATGGGGAAGATAGATCTGGAGAGATTTCTGCACCAATTCCATTATCATTGTCACATACTGATGGAAGCATGAAAACCACTGGCAAGTCAAAGCCATTGGGATAAACTTGAGAGTAACTTAGAAGAATCTAATGCACCAATTGATGTTGGTGTCTGCATAGTTGAAACAACATTAATCCTGTGATGTTATGCGATGTGACGTGATGTGTACAACACACCTTCTATCAAAGATGCTGAAAAGCAACGACTTGGTTCTCAGTCAGTGTTATTCGGAATCAAAGGCCAAGACCAGTACAGACACAGGAATTGGCAATATGTTGTCAGGTCCTCATGTTAAAGGTTTTTCGTTGCCTAGCTTTTAAGTGGATGAAAACTCCCTTTGCACATATCATTTACCATCATGAAGTATATCTTGCTCTGGGTGGCACATATCACTATCACAGCTGCCGATGGTGATAGAACCTATATCACAGTACCAACACTCAAATCCTTCCACGAAGAGGTAGATGCCTGAATTGTTTTTATCTAGATTTTGTAGCACATGATCTAGAGGCTACTATCATCTTAATAAGGAGTAATGACACTGACGTACTAATCATATTACGGTACTACCTGTCTAAAGCAGATACGCATTTAATAATTTAGTCAGATGCTCGTCTTCCCAGGAACAACATCAGGCGATTCAATAGTATCATTGATCTGGTTAACAAATTGAAATGTTATATTGGTTACCCTACCTGGATTACACGCTTTCACCGGGTGCGATTACACTTCCTCATTCCGCATCAAAAGAAAGAAAGGTAAAACGTATGGATATTATGATGAAAAGTGTAGGATTCCTAGATGCTGTATCCAAGCTTGGAACTGGTCTTCTCTTTGATGCCCTCTTCGAAATATGTGAAACATTTGTATGCCACCTGTATGGAAGAGCAAAGATGGCAAATATGAATGTTACAAGTCTTGTTATCTTCCAGCAAACAGACGGCCCAAATAACATGGATGACCCATTGGATTCAATCAAGGGTGTGAGTCACAGCTCAATACCACCATGTGCTAAGGTTCTTGGGAAGAAATTAGTCCGGGTTAATTATCTTGTCAGAATGTGGAAGGGAGCGTCTGGTATATACAGAGCTCTAGATCACAACACGCCAGCTCCCGTTGTAGGTGAAGTTGACCATGGAGAAGTCGGCTATGGTGAAGACTTGTATGGCAGTGATGAAATGAATGAGGACCATGATTATATTTGAATATTATTATATATGACACTAAGATAGCAATTTTGCATATGACAATCCGGAAGGGTTATGCATGTAGATACTATGATTAACACATGTTATTGACACGATATGTTGTGTTACTATTTTTCTGGTAGGCCAGATCAATTTACTATTCTGTTAAGTGTATATTCCTGAAATATCGGTAATTTTATTTAGAATGCAGATATTTGAGTCATTGGAGAGCTAATGCTCTTAGGATTGATAGACTGTGCTTATTTTTTTTTACAAATTATTATTGCAAGATCAATATGTGCAATTATATCACTGACACTGTTCAATTATATCATTAACACTATGTTCAAATACATAAATGTTTCTTGCGCACAATATATGGTAAAATATAATTAACTTTATTCATCTAATTATATAAGATAATTATATAACACTTAACATGATATGATAATGTCGATGGATACAAGTCATATGGCATTGATTGTCATAAATTGAAATTTCTCCCATTTTGTTTTGATGTTTTGACGAAACCCTATTACTTCAGCATTAAATATCTACTCTAAGGTCTACCCCTGCGTTTCCAACAAAAAAAAACACACAAACAATTCTCACCCCAAAGGGCTTTATGATAGACAATGTAAAGCTTTCCATGACGTCTTTCGGGAGATCCTAAATAAGTTATGTTAGTGTCTAGATAGGTGTTCATTGCTAAAGTATTAAAGCTTACGCACGCGCACGCACACGCACACACACACACACACCTTTATTGGGTGTTACGAAAACAGATCTGCTACCCTGAAATAATTGATTTCATCAATATATTTACAGTTTACTTTTATTATTTTGCGAAGTTTCAGCAATCGTAGAAAACCAGTAGATATTTTGAATCTGGCTGTTTCTAAACAGCAGTCTAAAATTCAAATACATAGAAAACACTTTAACGAATGAAAGAACCACAAAATAAACCGCGAAATAGCATTCTAGGTGTATTCAATTTCCATTTTGTAAAAGATTAGTGCTGGAAGGATAGTCACTCACCGCGGTGTGGAATTGTACCCGGTTTCAGATTGTCCCCGAAACAACTACGGTTTGACACTGTACCCAATTTCAGAATGTCTTCATGTATCGTTAGCCTATAGTAAGACAGAGTGAATAATATAATTTCTAAGGTTTGCTAGAATTGCGCATGCGCAGAGTGCCGGAGCTTTTCGCGGCAGAAGGGGTTAGCGTCTGGACCAACAGTGACAATCTAATTTATATCAACATTAAATATAGCTTAGTCGCAACTAACCATATTGACCGGATATTGAAATCCTGACATGTTAAAACAGTGTAAGTTATAATTCATAAGTTGTATATGAGTGCAAAGAATCACTCAATCTGCGGTATGATCTCCTTCAGTCTGTATTCTATAAGCATTGAACTCAGTGCAACAAATGCTCAAGTGGTTATATCACGTCCCTTCCGTGTTGTCATTGCTGTGTTTTAGCTCTTTTGTTAAAACATTTAGTTTGATATGACATGCTGACCTAAACGCTGACTTTCTTCTCTTGTCTATTCGATCATTCACAACATTTGCAAAATATCGTCCTTATCGACATTCTGTTCTTTACGTAGGGCATCTACCACTCCCAGTTCAACAGATCCAGATTCTCTTCTATGAAAGGATTACCTATTGTGAATGCATTCACTTGTTCATTGTGACGAAGATCTGGTGTTTTACCATTGCATTCTTCTATTGCAGCTTCAACTTCAGTAAATAGCATGGATATATCGGATCATGCAACCAGTAAGTCACGTGTAATTTAGGTCAGTCCTTTCTCTCCACCATTACCTTTGACACATATGTAATTCTGGTCATGCGTCCGACCTACTGGAATCCCAGGAAAGGCTTTTCATGATTTTCTCAAGAGTCTTAGCGACAAAGACAGGGTTACATAGGCGTCAAATGTTAAAGATATATTGTTTAGCCTTGATCTTGGAGATGTTTGGATCAAACAAACTGTTGACGATACGAAATATGTTTTAGAGCTCTTAAAATTTATATCTATCCTCTGTACCAACACCAGATATCCACTTTTATGATAACTCTTTTACAGCATGTTATTATGTAATGTCACACAATAACAAATATGTAAATATCAATCTGTCTAAATATATTTACCGTATCTAGGTGTTCATAGCATGTTCAACAAATTGTAATTTATAACTTATATGTTTATACACCTAGTATTTGTCGTGTGCGCAGTTATGCAAGTACTTTATACCATGAGGCTCAGGCATCTTGAATAAAGAATACAGTTTATAGATTTATTTTTACTTAACTGGCAAGTTCCTTCTGACAGCCATCTGGATTGTTCACGTGACAATTGTTTTAATATCATCCACTACATGATTGCCCATATAATGTCAATCAATCCGACAACCGCACAATGTGTACAATAATTATAAAGAAAATTATTACGAAATAATGGCTATATTGAATATTTACAAATGACCCCAGATCATCTGTTTTATAGTTAAACTTGATAATTCCTAAAAGTGTCATGTTTGTTGCCAAAATTGCTAATTTTTTCACTTAATTGTTAAATTATTTATCACCAAAAAGAACATAAATTGAGCATTTTCGATACGGTTTGCTGGCACTAATCAGGCTAATTATAATAGCAATGGTGAAACTCCCTTTAGCTAATTAACAAGACTAGTCTAGAAATCCTAAATTATCTAATTAGAGGACAAGTTGCCAGCATATCGAGGTTATATTGGATTGAATACAGATCCAATTTGGATGACACAGCAATGAAATTAATAATAGACTACCGAGTTGCGTAGCGCGGCAACAGAAGTGTAGTAATCTAGTGTTTATGGCAAGCAATCAAGTATACAACTAAACACACTCAGTGTGTTAAAAATATATATTGTTTGTTCGTTAATCTTGATGAAGTAACATTTATACTGAGACATTTCTTCCTCTGAAGTCAGACCAGTTTTATTTCTTCTCTAACCAGACGTTGTTTTCCTATATCTAGGTATTGGTCTCATGCCGAATCTGCTCACAATAGACCTTATTACATTTGCCTTGACAAGAGCGGTACACCTATCAGGATGAAGGAGGGAAGGCAATCAAATATCGACAACTACCTATATTCTGAGGACGATTTTAGTAAATGATGTTGATTCCGTTTAACACACACACACACACACAAGGAACAACAACAACACACACACACACACACACATATATATATATATATATATATATATATCGAGAAGAGAGAGAGAGTGAGAGAGAGAGTGTGTGTGTGTGTGTGTGCGTGCG
The DNA here is from genome assembly GCA_025642065.1 of Paralvinella palmiformis. NCBI lineage: Eukaryota > Metazoa > Annelida > Polychaeta > Terebellida > Alvinellidae > Paralvinella > Paralvinella palmiformis. Next base: position 316,167 of record JAODUP010000518.1, on the reverse strand, counting down.
TGCGTGTGTGTGTGTGTGTGTGTGTGTGTGTGTGTGTGTGTGTGTGTGTGTGTGTGTGTGTGTGTGTGTGTGTGAGAGAGAGAGGATGGTGATAATTTACCTCGTTTCTTCAGTGTCTGATGGCGTCGGAGGTTCAGAGAGGGCTGTATAGTTACTGGGATAGTAGAGGAGAAATGAGTCACTTAAAACGTTGAATTCCATCCTGGAAAATATAAATTTTAAATAAAACACATAACGAGAACAACTAGAAAAACAATAATTCAAAATGAATAATTAAAAAGAAACACTGACAATACTGTTGCAAGATCTTCTCAAAATATGACACCATTAGTGGTATTAATAATTTCATGGGCATAAATATAATGTGCCAAGTTATTGTTTCCGTTGTGAAAACAATGACGATTATCGTGAGTTTTCACAATTAGCATATATAAACGATCTACCTCCCCCCCCTGACCAGATAGTAGAAGACAACAATGTATTCTAAAGGTCTATTAAGAGCTGAAGAAGAGGGGTTAGAAGAGTGAAGCGATGACCCATCAGTCCCTTTAGTAAGGATGCTCCAATGTCCCAGATAATAGACCTACTTCAAGGCCCAGATTTCTAAAGGAAGACTCGAATTTTCAAAACGATTCATAATGCAGCGTTCGCAGTATTTGGGCACCAAGGACGTCTTCATTACGATGAATGGTTCGTAGAATAGGAAATAGTTTATCTGTTGATAAAATCAATGTATACATTATTAATAGTAAATTAAGTATATATATATATATATATATATATATATATATATATATATATATATATATATATATATATATATATATATATATATATATATATAACATTATATTTGAGCAATCCAATTTTAAGAATAAACATCTTATTAGTTACTTAATCACTGATATATATGTGTGTGTGTGTGTGTGTGTGTGTGTGTGTGTGTGTGTGTGTGTGTGTGTGTGTGTGTGTGTGTGTGTGTGTGTGTGTGTGTTATATATATATATACAGAGAGAGAGGGGGGAGAAGGAGGAGGAGAAAGGGAGAGAGCATTAAACATATGTATGCATGAATATGTAATCATTACTTTTCTGTTAACAAGCTAAATAGATGTTTGATAATTTAGTATCCAATTCTTTGTAATCTTGTTAACTCACTCGATATGGTTTTATAGCATGTTTCCATTGGTGATAATTAGTTGGCATGGATACCTCAGGCCAGGCGTTGTATCTGGAAGTTAATCAATTTAATCATAATATAATGACATTATCTTGTAACATTTATGGTACTCGGTTGTCATTAGGAGAATCTCTATCTGTTACGTCAAGAGAATTATAACATAATCTTGTTTACCTTCGTGGAACATGTAAAACCTTGATGAGTGACGCCTCTTCAACTTTGTTTTTCGATGTTTGTAATTTTGCTGTGGTTTGGGTTGATTGTGTCTGGATTGTAGTGTACTATTTTAATTTCAACCAATTACTGACGTCTTTCTAATGCATGTACTAACGGTATTATTGCGTTATGGATAATGATATACATTATTCATTCATAGCATGGATATGAAGAAAGATTTACATGCTATTTAGCAAATATAATTTAGTTACAAATAATAGAGCCACATATATTGCAATATATATGGAATAATGGCTGAATATAGGAATTTCAAAATGGCGGCTTCCATTTTGCAGCCCAGGGTTTGCGGATGTATTCAATTTGTCCCAAACGTGGGTTACATATTAAACTAAAACCTAGCACAGATAGGATTAATACCCATATCTAGTACTTGTCAATATACAGTAAGTCTCGTAAAGGTTCTTAATTGCGAAAGAGCACACATTCCGGATCATACAAGGAATGACATTTGCTAAGGGTTTCAGAGTGAGTTTTAGTGAGAAACGATGTATAACAATTCGAAGTGAGTTCACCTTTTAATGGTAACGATTACAATATATTCATAACTTCGATGAATAACTTTAATTAACATAGGTAACAGTATTTCCATAGATTACAATTGTTTCAGTTAAACCTTTATTACATTTTTTTAGTAATACACATCATTGTTTTAGAAGATTTCAAGTAAAGGAATGGCGGTTGTTAGTGTCCACGTTGATTTAAATGTGTACTGCTACTTCATGCAATTTTGCCTAAAGTAAGGCGATATCAACGCAGCAATATCCCACTAAGCACTGTTTGATCACGAGATTAATAATCAATCATATATATTGAAGAGAATCATTCAAGCATCAATCACAACAAAACATATTTTCCACCTGCGTTCTAGTGATTAACAATTTGTCCCCACAATTTCTAATTATTTGAATTGAGCTGGTGAGGTCGAAACACGTTTATTTTTTATAGTTTTCTTATCCTATTTTGATAATTTATACGTATCGCTTTGCATAATAAAACGTGCCAAAGATGTGTCAGTCGGTACAACAGGATGTGTTTTTCCCTTCAAGGCCAGAAGTTCAGTGACCAGAAAAGGCACAATAGGTTTTTAGAATTCTGACACCTTTTCTTCTTGCATATCGTAAGATGCATCTAGAACCAACGGGAATAATTATTACCTTTGGTGCCAAGGTATCGTTCAACCATACACTCAATCACTCACTTCCTTAATAAATCAATCAATCAATACTTCAGCTATCACATTAAATAATAAAATCCTGGTAAATAAAGTTTCGAGATTATTTTTGGCAGAGAACACGGAGGCCTTGTTCGCCAACTCGATGAGAAGACATCTACCACCATTGTCTTCCACGAAGGACTCATTACAAACTAAAGATGTAACGTAAAGGATCGATGTTTGTACGCCTAGCTAAGTATAATCCTTTGAAACATGCCCCTTTGAGGGTGAAGGTTGAGTTGAGTGGTGGTTCAGCCTCGGCACGAGCCAAATCCGGAACATATGGCCGAGGGATGACTGTCTAGGAAATAAATACCACAAACAGGTGTGAAACTGCGCTCTATACGCTGCGTTAGCAAGACACCCCCTATCAGGGTGGATATGGGAAGAGGAGGCACTAGAACACAGTATAACTGAATTACATCTGAAGATGGTTACTTTCAGGATATTTTAATTCCTCTGGAGGTATTGGTCTCCCAATATTAACAACAATAACAACAATAATAACAACAAAAAATTATAATAATAGTAATAGCTCAATACAATTCCCTTAGCAATAAAATGAAATGCATTAATCATTAAAATCCTAAAACAAAATATGTAAATATATTTCGGAAATATCGAATAATCGCTATTACTTTCCAGAAAAGGTGTAACCTCGAAAGGGATCGTCCTAAGAATAGATTCCAAAATGTAAATTTCAAAACAATCCTCACACACTGTCCACGAGCCTCGGTCAGAAATAAAACCTACACAGTTAACATTTGAACGCGCTATATACCAACAGTTTCATAACGCTATATGCCAACAGTTTCATAACGCTATATACCAACAATTTCATAACGCCAGCTGTTCTTGTGTAGGTCATCGTAATTGTTGTTTAATGATGTAATATATTGTCCTTAAGTGGCATAAAACATGTTTTCAAGACTGATTTACCACAGCGTGCCAGGAGGTAAAATGATGCCAGAATGGGTGATAGAAGGGATGTGTTGCAGCCCTTCATCTCATAGCACGCCATACTAATAGTCTCTCGATCCAGGCACTTTTCGTTTTGTAATGAAAAACTTTGGTTTGATCATTCGATCCCTTGCGAGTATGCTCTGGGGCGCCTCTGTGGTCTAATTGGTAGCGCGTTGGACCACAGATGACTACGACCTGAGTTCGAATCTCGACGTATACCCAACTGAATGGTGTTTCATCTTTGACTTCCCTTCATTACCTATTGAAGTCGCTCGGTCCATTTAGCCTACCATGTTCACAAATGTGGCCGTAAAACGCAACCATCTTCATCATCATCATCATCCGAGTGACACCACAAACGACGCCAAACAAAACAAACGCTTACTCACTAAGATAGTTTTAAACACGTCGAGCCAACAAGATTATGTGCCAGCTACTCATTTAAATGTTAATAAAAGCTTGATGCAACCTGTTGGCGTGTCGCAATTAACTTATATATATATATATATATATATATATATATATATATATATATATATATATATATATATATATAATGACAAAGAAAGAGATAATTACCTGTGTCTTCTCACTATACCCTGATCCCACAATTCTATCACATCTCGCTTATCGTTCGGCATCGGGACGTCGGTCATCGTTTCGAACGCAGGTACGACCAATACCTGAAAGGACAAAGGGACAGTAACAACGACAAAAATAATGTTATGTCCAATTGTGTACAAATGTTAGCCTAAAACGGTAAATCGGGAAAGATTTAATAAACATTTATAATAAATTATCCATAATTCTTAAATATTGTCACACACTAAATCCATACATGAAGTAAACGGGTAGTGAAGCTTACATTCGACTCAAAGAATGTCTCGTCCTCGAACCAAAGTCCATTAATATTGTCCTCAGTATAACTGAACGGTATTAAATCCACATCACAAAGGAGAGACAACACTGTCTTCGTGTTTTTAGCGGCAAGGTTACGAAGTTGATTTCGTGGGTAGTATTTCTAGATAATAAATTCGGTTGAATATTGTTTTTGTATGGATGTGAATGTTGCGTGTGTGCGTGCATACGTGTGTGTGCGTGTGTGTGTGTGTGTGTGTGTGTGTGTGTGTGTGTGTTTTTAAGGTACATATAAAGAGGCAACAGGCACAGATCATCAACATACCTATACATAAACCTTCGAGATCTACCTCCATAAATCTAAATACAAACACAGCTATATATGAATTCACATCTTTGCTATGCATTTAGGGGATCAGTGAACTAATGTTAAGTACTTAGTGTTTACCTAGGACGGGCTTATATGGTGAACATTCGCATAGATTCACTATTGATAGTTATCTTATGCTGAATACATACCATAAATAAAACCTAACTCTGCAACTTTCAGATTAGAGTATTATATATTTTATCAGCATTTACTTATATATGCCAATTTCACAATGTTTGGCAGAAAACAGGATTGTGTGTGGTTATACATTGATAAAACTAAAGTAGTGGGGGAAGCAATATGTCGGCAATGTGCTGGAAATGTAGCAACTAAATGCAGGGATTTTGTTGCCATAAATTTAAAATCGATTTAAATAAAACAATATGATTTAAAAGATTTTAAATCGGAGTTTAGGGATTTTTAAAACAAATCCTAGTATGTATGCATATATATTTTATGGTTCCGTTATTATAGAAGACTGCTATTATATTCAGTTGTATGAAAGAAGTCGAAGTTACACGAATATGATCACATTTCAGTTTTGTTACGTACCCATTCACATAGTGTAGCCAACGCACCCCTCTAATCAATCCAGCATTCTCTCCCTATGTATTTTTGGATAATATATTATCGTAACTCCCACTAGTGTGGTGGTATTTTCCCCTATACTCCCTCATTCAACTAACCAACAACCCAAACACACAAACACACTTACCCTCCGAACACAACCAACCTCACACAATCTCTAATGCTATCATACAAATATACACAGGATGCTACCAACTCACCCCAACTGCCATTAATAGGTGGATATCGACATTGGTTCTATTCATCAACTTCTCCCATGCACAAAGCTTCATCAGAAGTCCGGGTATTTCCTGGGATGGGATATACACAGCCGCTGAAATGGGTCCTCGTAAAAGGCAAACACGAAAAGTCATTAGCCATCAAGTACGCATGCGCAAGAGGTACAATGTGCTGGAGGTTGACGAAAGCGGGAAAGTTAAGATAACATAAGACATAATTTCAGGTGGTATAAATGTGAATGGGCTGTATGATGAATTCGACAATGCAAAATGTTTGAGGTAAATTGTATGAGATGATGATGATGATGATGATGATGATGGTGTTTTACGGCCACTTTTGTGCACATGGTAGGCTAAATGGGCCGAGCGACCTCCAAAGGTAATGAAGCGAAGTCAAAGATGAAACAACCTTCAGATATGCTCACGCCAAGATTCGAACACGCGCGGTAGTGATATGTGGTCCAGCGCGCTACCGCTAGTCCACGGAGGCGCCCGGTAAATTGTATGAGAACCCCAGGTATAAGACGTGAGGGAAAGGGTGTAACCTAAGTTATTTCCAACTGTACCGTCTAAAGCAATGATCAATTAGGGGTAAGAGAGTGCCCCCCCCCCCCCTAGAGAATATGTGAATGTGCAGTTTGCCTCCGGATTAAGAAACCTAATTCCTGAAATTCCTAATATATATATATATATATATATATATATATATATATATATATGGCTGTTGTTACGTATCCGATGATCGGAATCGTGCTCGTTGATGATAAAGGTCCGAGCACTCTACGCGCGTGCGCCAAGCTTGGGTGTTTCCGATGCTCGGACGCGGAACAGCAAGCCGAGCATCGTAATCGTGTTCGTTGGAGATAAAGATCCGAGCATTCAGCATCTGAACCATACATCATCAATATTATTATAAATATGAGCAATTTCATGATCGTTTTTAATTTTTCATCTACTCGCATCAGTGACGGGAGCTCAGTTGTAATTACTGCTGCTAGCATTTAATAAAGATGTTAGATTAAGTATATTAATAGACGTTATAATAAGATTTAAAAGAAAATCTTACATTTATAAGAAATGCATTATTTTATGGTTATCGCAGCCAAGAAAATATTATTTCTACAGATATACTATTTATTCATTTTTCCAATGACATTTCAAGGACCGGGAAAATTAATTTGTTTTATTCCAGGTTTTCTTTGACACCTGGGAACCCCGATTGTTTGTAAAGCCGCCTGGCTGTTCTATCGATCGTCTATTTCTTTGATTATCGTTTGTACCTCTTTAAACTATAAAAAGCATCTTCTACTTTCAACTACATGCTTGGCCGCCATATTTGAGCGGAAGTAATAACAAACAGGAATAATTGGCGCATGAGTATTGAGTGCTCGGACCTATAACCTATACAGGGTTCCGATGCTTGGATGCTTAACCACTTCGTATATATATATATGTTGTGTGTGTGTGTGTGTGTGTGTGTGTGTGTGTGTGTTGTGTGTGTGTGTGTGTGTGTAAGATTTGCGATTTAAAGAACGTGCTCTCACCTGACCAAGCATCTAGTATTGCATCGAAGCGGTCAAGGTTATCGAAATTGAGCGAGGTGACGAACGTCACTGTGTAATTTCGTTCCGTATAACTTCGTAGCACGAAACTAGCCGCTGGTCGCTGTCTCTCTCCATCTTCTGCCAGTTGTCGACAATCTTCTGTAAACGTACAAATACTAAAATATCATGGTATGAATTGATGTCGAAAAGAAACGACTATAATTTTTAAAAATCCCGTATTTGTGTTATAAAAACAGGATCCAAATTTTGTATGGATTACATGTGGTGTTTTTTGCCCTCTCAAACGGCAACGTGCACAAAACTCTTTTTGTAAAACAACATAAACATTCACGCGGACAGAATATATCCGTTGAAAAAAGTCTCACTGTGCTGTTCTTGAGGCCATACACCCGCATACCCTTATGAAATATAACATTTATGCCTAAGTTCTATTTATGTCTCCCCCTAGATCCTATGGATCCTATACATGATTTTGTTTCATATAAAGGTGGAGGGAGCATTTATTTTGTTTATCCTTTGTGGGTTATGCTATTACTAGTGGTTGCCTAAATGGGCCGGACGATTTCCAAGGGTAATAAATGTAGTGACAGATGAAACACCCTTCAGATATGCTCACGCCGAGATTTGAACTCAAGTGGTAGCAGAAATGGGGTCCATTCAATTCGGGAATTGGAATTGTTGGTCAATTCCAATTCAAATTCCCGAATTGGATTTGGAATTGCTAATGATTACTTAAAAAAAATGGAATTGGAATTGAGAAATTTTGAATTGGAATTTAAGTTTCCTACAAAAATAATTAAATTCACAAATTCATTTACCATTTTTACAACTTTAACACTTACATGTGATATTACTAATATACTGGAACCAAAATGATCCAGAATCTTGCTTGCTTGTAGTTTGGGAGTATCCCCAACCTGTCGCTTGTATGCCACAGCCTATCCAGAACTTTGGTCTCCTTATATATATATATATATATATATATATATATATATATATATATGATACAAGAATATAATGGGTTTAACAATTAATGTCTATATGTCTACAAAATGTACACACACATAGCATACTGTAATCTATATAGAGATATTGCTATTTAGGAATTAATAAATGTTATCATCTCACCGGGAACGCCAATCTGGAGCAAAAACTTGCCACTCCTCTCCCAAACCTGTGACTAGTATAGCCTGTTTCCAGACTTAACTGTTTTAATAACGATTTGAGATATTTTGTAATCTTACCATATGTAAGTGGTTTAGTACCCAACAATGTTCTGAAAGTAAATAGAGGGTCTGACCCCTGCTGGGTGGAACTAAGCAAATACATTCGTTTCAAGGCTAATACTGGACAGTGGAATATTAACACATCTTTGGTGATTACAAAATACACTTTTACATGGAGATGCACCCAAGACTATGATCCACCACTTCATATCATCAAATATCTCTTTAGCTAAAAGCGCCTTGTGATTAGGATTTTGCAATTTTTTACTACGTTAACACTTACATGTGGTGAGACCAATATACTGGAACCAAGTTGATCCAGAAAATGCCTAAATTTACCCCCGTTCAATGTTTAGAACGGCAAAAAAAAATTAAGTTACCTTTTAATTTTTTAATTCAGAAATATTTCTTCCATGACAATCCTACTTGGAATATAAACTACTCGGAGTAGGTATTCCAAGTGTAGGCACTCGGAGTACCTACTCATGGTAAAAAGTATTAGGCAAAAAAGGTTCTGAAAAAACATTTGGAATTAGAATTTAATTGGATTTGATAAATTTGCTGTGGAATTGGAATTGGAATTGGCCAAATGGAATTGATTCAATTGGAATTGACAAAATAGAATTGACGCCATGTCTGGGTGGTAGTGAACTGTGGTCCATCGCGCTATCAATTAAACCACAGAGGAGCCCCCTTAAGGATGAGAGAGAGAAGGGGGCGAATTTTGTGAGCACACGTCTGTCTGTGTGTGAGTGTGTATGTGTGTGTATGTGTGCCTGTGTTTGCCTGCGCGTAATGCGTGAGTGTATTTGCATGTATGCATGTCTGTGTGAATATTTGCACACATCCACGTGCATTTGTGTACGCGCAATAATTATAGAAATAATAACAAAAATAATGTATATTTAATAAAGCGGATTTTATTGATAAACATTATTACTCAGTAAAAGCAACCTTAAACAGATATATTTTCGGAAGAAATTAAAAACTTTCATGAGATGGAGCATTTCTAATTTCCACCAATCAACTTGTTTTACGAACTGGGTGATACAATCACCATATTACTTGTAAATACACGAGTACCAGCAATAGCTTCGATATGAGTCACTTCAGTTTTTCAGTATGACTGCGTCATGTCATTGATAGATTTGGAAGTTGTTAGTAAAATGGGGTGATATGTTCATATTTTCGAGTATTTGTCACTATACGAGCTGCACTATTCTGAATTCGCTGAAGGCGATTAATGTTATAATCAGATATGCCATATAACAGGGAGTTACAATAGTCTATCCGAGATGTAACAAAGGCATGGACAACAGTTACAAGTGTTTCTTGTGTTAAGAATGCTTTTAAACAGCGGATGTTCTTAAGATGGTAGTAGGCAGCTCGGCATATTAATATGACAGGTTCATACATGTTAATACATTAATCAAAATACCCCCTAGCTTTTTTATTGACCCATTAAAGGTAATCCAAGCTGAACCCATCTATAAGAATGGTGTTTTAGGAATTTAACATATATAATATTTAATCAGTTTTATTTGCACAGACTGTATTGTTTCATTAAGGTTAATATTGGCTAAATATTTGTTTAGATGAATATATCATATTTGTGTTGTTACCATTTAATCTTAGCAGATTTTGAATCATCCATAACTGAATATCAGCAATACAATGTTCTTTCGCTCATTTTCATAATCCAGTGATATATTTATAGCTGTTTGTCATCAGTATACACGTGATATTTGCTGCATTTCGCTGCGCAATAATCCCAAAAGAACGAGTATACATTGTGAAAACCAGAGGACCAAGAACTGAACATCAGATATAATAACATGAACAGATACTCTCTGGAAGCGTTGTTCCAGATAGGATGGAAACAATTAAAATACTTTACTTTGACAGCCCGAAAATGTCTTTAAACCTAGATAAAGGTATATTATGGTCAACTGTATCAAAGGCAGCAGACAGGTCTAGAAGAAAAAGTAATGTTGGCTTGCCTTGATCAATTGACATAATAAAAATAATAATTCACACGAACTAAGGCTGGTTCAATGCTGTGACCACTTTTATATGCAGCCTTGTAGTGAGTCATTAAGGTTATTATTGATTAAATATTTGTTTAGATAGAAAGTAACTGGTGGCCTACCCTTGATATTATGTTGTCAATTGATGGTTTTCACCCGAGCTAAGGATGTTTTAGTACGTGTAATTACTTTTATTTGCACAGACTGTATTGATTCATTAAGATTAATATTGGCTAAATATTTGTTTGGATGAAAGGCAATTGCCTTTTCTATAATGTTGGACAATACTATTAGATTTGAAACTAGTCTGTAACTGTTTAGAATATTATAGTCTAAACTGTCTTTTTTTAATTAAAACTTCTAGTACTGCAGCTTTCATGGATCTTAGGAAAACACACAGAGATTATGATATTTTAATCTATTTTTATTATAACTATCTTCGTAATCGTGCTTATCAGAACATCCAGAAACTCCTAGCAGGCCATGTAGGCATAAGGTCAACTGCACAAAAAGCTTTAGATAACCATTTCAGGCACTGTCTGATATATTTATCAGACTCAGTATCAGGCTCAAATGTATCCATCATCGAAATGCGGACTAATTTTACCAATGGCATACTCTGTGATAAGGTGATGGAAGGGAACCAATAACCCATATTTAGTATCTTTTGATAGAAGAAATTATTGTTAATAAGATTTGGAAGCACGGCTGACGTTTATGGAGTACTCTATTCACAACACTGAATAGTCATTTCGTTTCCTTTGCGTTTTTTTGATATTTTAATTTTAATATTTTTATTTTCTAGCATCAAAGATATTCTCAAATCAAATTTTACTGGCCTTGAACATTTCATAATAAAAAGCAAACCGGTCTTCAGCCACAATCTCTCACAATTCCTTCGGTGTCTCTTTGTGGCTTGTATGTCCTTATTGTTCCATGGAAGAGGTGGTCTTCTTCGTATTTGATTTGCCCTTAAAGGTGTATACTCATCTACAAGATCCCTCAATGTACTGTTATAGTGATCCAGCAGATGATCAATAATGAAATAATCAGACAACATGGAAGACACGGACACCACATTAATCAAATTATCAGTGTCACGTGAGATAACAAGATCTAAGATGTGACCATATATGTATGCTCTTTCTTGCACATGTTGGCCGAGATTAGCACGTCTGAGATTGTCAGCCAGTTATTTGGTATTTGCATTCCTCTGATAATCCCAATGTATATTTAAATCACCTAATATCAATAGATGACACCGAAATACATACATACATACACACATAGATACGTGCATTTCTTGGCTGATGGAGTAAATGCACTGACTAACAACTCAATGTAAAGTAATTCATCGCCTATGTTCGTACTAAAACTCTTAAATTCTACAAATCTTTTACAGATAGAAGTAACCTTCTGTGGATTTGTTTACAAATACCGACAATTGCAGGAAATGTGTAAACAGCTGAGCGGATAGGTAAATAACGTTCTGATCTCTAGACAAAAACGGATTTATCTCTGTGTGGATTTGTATAAATGTGTGCAGTTGTGCACAAAATTATGATCTGAGGAATGTCTTAACTCTTTGGTCTTCATTCCAGTCAACGTGATGCCATCTCAAATGTGTTTTTATAAACTCATGGTGTTATTAATCATACCATATCAGTCTAAGAAATAATCTGAAATCAAAGTAGCCAATTGTTATTCTTACTCGTCATACTCACCCCCCTTTATAATCACAAGATTATTAATGTAGTTCTTGGATTCGGCGTCGAGTCGATCCAACGCAGTTGCTTCATCCAAAGCCCACAGCTGGCTAGATATATTAGCCGTGAAGTGGCTCCATAACCTATGAGGACAGCTGTCAGGATCGGTGATTTCTGGTGGTAAGGATGTCCATACGGAATCCAAGTAGCCCGACTCGCTATTATCAGTGTGGGATTCTGTTCGTAGGCTTGATGGTGACTGTTGTTGCTCTGCCAATGGAACTAATTTCGTTTCTGATTGCCTTTCTGTAGATTAAAAATGACATAAACAACGATGAATAGCCATTATTTAGCAATTTGTCAAATTACATTATCGGTAGTAGAATGTTAAAGGGTTAACTTCCAGAATGTCTGAAAAAGATAAAGAACTGAAACCGTTATTCCAAAAATAAACTGAATATATTATAATGGTAGAAAGCCAAACAATAAACGATAAATAAATAAATAAATAAATATATATATATATATATATATATATATATATATATATATATATATATATATAAGTTAATAAAGAACTAAACATAACTAACTTATTAATTAATTAATTGATGCCCTAAATTAATCCCTGTTGATAATTCTTATGACGAATCAGCCATTAATGAACACCCGATATGCTATTACAAAAGAAATCAACACCACGGTATCAACCCTCAGGCAGCGAGGAATCCACGTAATACTCCACTGGGTTCCAAGCCACATTAACCTTGAGGGCAACGACCGAGCCGATAACCGAGCAAACGAAGCCACGAGCCTAGACGTCATCGAATATGCCGAACATACCCCAGGCACATTCAACCATCATCTTGTTAACAAATGAATCTCTAATCGACTTGGATGCTGATGCATAGTCTGTGTAGATCGAGTCAAGTATTGGTACCAGAAGACTACTGTAGTTGGACATAATTTCCTCAACAACAGATTGGTCGACACCAAGCTCAGAAGACCACGTTTCTGGACTTACACAGGGAACTTCACCGGCCCGTCACCCCAAATACTATGCCTGCACCGTCAACAAGTATACGACCCGATACAGTATCTGCTCCACTGCCCAGCCTGCACGAAGCACCGACGAATACCAAAAGGTCATCTCCGCCCGGAAGACCACAAACTTCCAGACCATCACCTAGCAGCATTGATCATAAGAAAATCAACATTCCTACCAGACATCGTAACCCCACTTCTCCAGAAAGACCCTTACACACACCACCAACAACAATAAGGACATATCAGACCCCCTTTATGGACTAGTAGGTAAGAGTGTGGTACTTCCAGACCCATGTTTCATGCTGTGTGGGAGGCCTGAGGCTCGAATCCCGGCCGTTACATTATAGTAGGAGTTTTTTCACCCAACCAGGTAACTGGCAAGGGTCCCCCCCCCCCCAACATGACACCTTTAATACACTGAGATTCCACCACGTTAAACAACTGCCATCATCATAATAACAGGCGTCTCTACCCCAAACTTCAACAAGACAAGATATTCCCAAGTATCCTTCTATCATTCAGTTAGATTAAATAGTTCTACATAGCGCTATCTATATTGAACTTTTTTTATATCAAACATAACGTACAGTTCTCATATTGGGTTTGGTTTGTAAAAAGGATTTTGAAAAACAAAATGTTGCATTTAGCCATTGGTCTTCAAATCTCGATATGATCTTATCTGAGGGGACGATGAAGTATAGGATATGCCCCAAAATGGCCATAAATTGAATTTTTAACTTGTTAACATATATATATATATATATATATATATATATATATATATATATATATATAAATATATATATATACATATACATACCGTGGCTGATGGAGTAAATGCACAAGGTAACTACCATAACAACGCTGAAAACTAGTATCCGCCTCTTTTTCAAGCTTTTCATCTTGTAGTCGGCGTTCTCTTTGATATATAAATAGCAAACTACTAGCTAATTTGCCAGCAAATCCTCGGAATATGCATATATTATTAAAGTTTCAGTCAATTGGTATTACTTGTGGTACAATTACGGTATCGATTTAGGTAGGCAATATTCGCGTGTAATAAAAGCATTTCAGATAGTGAATGTTTTAGTTGCATTAGTGCTAGACTTCATTAACAAATGATACTATTACTGTTCACCAACAGCTGTGGCACTGTTAATTATTATTTTATTGATTTGATAACAGCTAATTTTACCTCAGTGAAGGAACTAATGCAAAAGTCCATATGCTGGTATAACTGGTGGCGCGTTTGGTCACAGATCACTACCACCTGAGTCCGATTCTCGGCGTCGGCTTATCTGAAGAGTGTTTCATCTTTGACTTCGCTTCATTGTCTTTGGGAGTCGCTCGGCCAGTTTAGCCTGCCACGTGCACAAAGATGGCCATGAAGCATCAATCATCATCATCGTCATATACTGATGTACGTTTGAACTCCCATGTTATTTGTTTTTGTTCGTTTTCTAGCCACCTTCGTGCGTCGTCATTTGCTAGCCAATCAAAAATATATCAGAATAAGATCGAAACGGTTTCAGAACTTCCCGATGATAATATATAATACCTATGAGAGTATGTATACGTTTAAATACATATGTACATATATCACTACGACACATAGTGCAAAGTGTCTTTAACCATTGGAGCCCTAGAGCGATGATATAATAATGTTGCTAAAGCGAAAAACAACAAACAATATTAACCGAGTTGGCATCATTACAGTACTAGCTCAGTATGCCCCATTAGTCCAATAATATAATTATTAATCCATTTATTTGGTACTTTGTTAGTACTGGCCCATTCATAGGCCCATTCATTACAATTAAATGATATTTAATTAATAAAAACAAATATGCAATCTAAAGCCTTTATTTGTAAAAACCAACGACAGCGCAATTAGTACATAATACCATCAACTAAAACAGTTGATTATTTACACGAAATAAACACTTCCGTTCTAAACATTATCACTTGTACAACGTGAACTACTACTTTAGCAATCAATATATGTTGAAGTTAGCTCGGAACGGAAAACATTATTCACACACACACACACACACACACACACACACACACACTATATATATATATATATATATATATATATATATATATATATATATATATATATATATATATATATATAAGTCAGAATCCGTTAATCCGACAAGGTTTGTCACATGTTAATATGTCGAATAAACGAGAATGTCGAAATATCGAGTCCGTGTCTATGTGTCACACATGTTTAGGTCGTAAAGACATGCTGTTGTATGTAACAAAAATAATACGCAACATCCATTGGAAACACAATGACACTTATAATCTCGTGATTATTTTGATGTTTGTTAATTATAGACATTATAAAAAATACTCGTGTCACTTAGTCCATAGATTAACTCATGATCTGCCCATTGTAAAGATCACACATTTATGTTTGTAATTAGCCATGAATGATTATGATTGGCTTTGGGCAATGGAAGCATCGTGTGTCGGTGTGTATGGTCAAGAACGATTGTACGACTGAAACATGACTGAACTAGCGGAAATATTTGTCAACATTTTAGTTTTGTCGGATTATCGAGGTGATTTTACATTGAAATGTCATATTCTGTTGGCGAAATGAAGTGTCGGATTCGGAACGCGAAACACGATTTGGTCGGATTAAAGAGTCATTTATAATGCAGCTAAATCCGTCAAAGGCAATAATGTGAAGGAAGATGGATTTGTCGGATAAACAATGTCCGGATTAATGGATTCTGACTGTATATATATTCTTCATAACGGAAAAGGGAATATTGTTAGATAGTATACTGCCATTTGGGAAGGCGTTAGGTAGAATCTCAACATGATTGAAGGAAGATGGCAATTTAAAAGTTGGTTCTCGTAATATATTATTAAAAAGATATGTTAAATTTATTATAAAGTTTACATCGTAGACAAATTAGCCGATACTGTTACTTGGAAGTTGTAGTGTTTCTTTCTTTCTCTTTCAGTCTTTCCTTTAGTCTCCCAGATTTGTCTTCTGATCCCCGAAGAAACGTTTAACACTATCCCCTCTTTCTCTCTATCTGCTTGTGTCTGGCTAAAAAGCGAACTCTTCTTGATATAATCTGTATAAAAAAATATATTCAAGTCAAAATATTGAAATAGCTAATTGGTCATCCTTTTTTCAAGTCAAATGGGATGTTACACCAGAACAGGTACTTTTGCGATTGATTGGTTGGTTGATTGATTTATTGATTTACTTCGTTTCATAATATATTATGCTGAAACAGGGATTGCAAACGAAAGTACTAGCACTTATGTTGTTGTTGTTGTTGAAATTTGTAGTGAAGACCCCTAGAAGTCGCCACTTGAGCACAGCCACCTGGTGTTGATTTTTGTTGTTTTGTTGTAACATTATTGTTGTTGGTGGTGTCATTTATTTGCAGTATGATCCCTTTTATTGAGTAGCTGTTCATATATCCTCCATCATCACGCAAAGGGGAGCAGTACGGAATGATAGGGCCGAAATACTCCTAGAGTGTTCACTACCAGAGTGTATTGCGTCTTCAGGGGATCTTTAGCGTCCGCCTTTTTAACATTTAACCCATGATTTGGTGAGCCGAGAAATTAACCTCTGGAAAAACTTGACGGGATCGAGCCTGTGATTGCTTGATTGATTTTATTTATTCTAAATCGTATACATACAACGATTATTATAGATATCACGATAGAATGTAAATATCACAGATAATATGTACCACTAAAAGTAAATGCCAAGAATAGCATATTACTTATTACCATAGTGGACCTAAACAGGTATCAGAGGTACAAGATATCAGCAGACTAGTAAATTCATAAAAAAGAACCACCTGGACTAATTGAATAAAACACATCAATAGCTAATGGATATCTATCACTCCATAAGTAATCGGATGATTGGTAGAAAAGTGTCAATTAGATCTACAAACTGAGATCGGATTCAATCCGACTAATAGAATTTAAATTTTGACAAAGAAATAGTGTGGCGAACCGTGTCAAATGCGTATTATAAATCCAAAAGAACTATACCTGTAAAACATATTTTTCAAATTTTTTACGTAAGCAGTCTGTCAAATAAACTAGACTGTATCGGTTTAATAGTCTTTATGAAAACCAGATTGACAATCATACAGAAAGGGTGTTTTATTCCAGTTTAGATATGTGTACAGTTGTTTATACTCAACTCTTTCTTTTGTCTTATTACCCTTTTTAAAAAGAGGGATAACTCTTGCTATTTTTAGATCATTTGGGAATATATTTTACACAAAGAACGATTGATGTGATAGGTAATGGGATTAGCTACAATGCTAGCACCATCTCGGAGAAATCTAACCTTGATGTCTTTTAGCACCCCTTATACTCAAGTCATCCGATCAGATACTATTGTAGGTGCCAGTGTCTCAGCTCAAGTCATATGGTGATTGTGCATTTAGTGTGTCGTTGCCCACACTTTACGGAATAGGTTGCCGGCAGATATTAGAAATGCGTCGTCTCTTGAAAATTTTAAAACCGTTTTATGAACACACCTGTTCAGGGTTGCTTTCATAGAAAAATAATAATTTCTTTTAAATGTCTTATAGGTTGGTTTTTAACAAACATATTATTTGGGGTATTATTATATTACATATTATTTGTACAGCGCCTTTGAATGGCTCCTGCTAGGAAGGGCGTTTTATTAAAATGCGTTATTATTATTATAACTTCTTTCTCGGTAACCACTGTGAATTCAAAACTATTTTTTCTATGCCCTGATCCTGATCAAAATAATGACATATGTTTGCATAATTGCCAGTGCCCAAAGGATGCAATATTTTGAAATAATGTTATTGAATTTTACGGCAACAACGTTTTGTCAAAAAACAAATTCCGTTGTCTTACTTTAGACCAATGTTGCCATTGATCTTTAATGAAATACGATTTTTAAAATTTTGCTTTGACATTTATTACTGGCTGCTGTCAAATTTTGAAAGTAAATGACATTTATAAATGAGATTTATTTGCATAACATATTTTTGATTTGAATGCAATTTAGAATTTCATTGGAAAACCACAATTCACTTCATTGTTTAACACTTACCAAATTCACAGGGGTAACTCTGTCAATAATTATCTGGACGATTTTTATAAAGATATCCCAAGGTATGTTGAGGTATTTGCCCTCACAAACCTTGAACCAATCATGTGATCTCAACTGGTCATTAAAATAACTGATACCATAATTTTTCATAGATCTAACTTTCATCTTTCTGTGGCAGTGATAATACCTTTTTTTTAGATTTCCGAATACAGTATATAACCTGATGGTCACTCAAGTAAAAAGGAATAGTGTCATTCTGGGAAACCTTTTCAGAGTCAGACACATGGATAAGATCAATTACACCTTTACAGGAGTCAGTTATTCTGGTATTCTGGTATTAAACTAAACATTTCCATGAAAGAATCTCGTGACTTTAAAAGGTAATTATTCTTTTTACATGAAACAGCTGTATTAAAACCACCAGGAATATACAATCCTTGACATAATGAACAGGATGACAATACATTTTCAAAACAGTCATAACACCTGGACGCTGTTGGTGTTCTGTAGACATTAAAAACCAAAAAGGGTTTTAGTCTTTGGCAAAAGAATATCTATGGCTATAAATTCAAGTACCTCTGACTCAATATATGTCCTTCAGTTAAACGCTAAATCATTCCTGATATAAGTACAGCTACCACCTCCCTTTCTGTTCCTGTCCTTTTGTTCGAAGCTACATCCTAAAATGTTTATTTCGCGTTGGAGCACAGAAGCATCTAGCCAAGTCTCAGATAAACTGATAACTACTGCCTCCGTGTCTTCCACAAGTTATTTATGTTGGTCAATTTTGGGGAGAATAGTTAAATGGAACAGCTATCTGTCAACCATGATAACTGAACTCGAGGGCGTAGGTCACGATCTCGGATGGGCTTTAACATTAGTACCATTGACATTCAGCTCCCACATGTGCAGAGGACGTCATCCTAATTGCATCTGATCCCATATCATTTCAAAGTCTTATTCACACTGCCTTGAAACCTGCCTTGACATTCAACGATCAGATGATTATAAAGTCACGAAATCAGTTAATTCTCTCACAGAAGCCCGTCGCACAGCATACTCGCTGAGGGGTGCTGGCCTACAGGGGCTCAACAGACTTCATTTCGTCGCAAGTCTCAAGTCTGGGATTGCTATGCATTTCCCAAGCTAGTAATATCTTTCGGGGGCCTAGCTACCACTAACGAACACTCATAAGGACAGCATGGATGCCTATCAGAAGCAAACTATGAGACGACTATTGCACTTACCACCGTGCACTGCTACCTCTGAATTTTGTTCTTGGTTTAGTACCCATTGAAGCATCAAGTTATCGTCAGACAACTATCTGTGAAGGATCCATCATCCCATAGTTGGACTACAATCGTGAAAAAGCTCTTACCCTTATACGATCTACCATCGACCTACCAAATATTAAACAACCCACCACCGAAACTGTCATGGAAAAAATGGCTCATAAACGCCGCGTCACAGCTCGATCTAAAAAGCTCCTGAAGAGTGATACCAGTCAGACCAGCTCGCTGATATATATCAACTTATGAACCTGCAAAAGTCCTATGAAACTCCAATAAGTATCTTGCGTGCATGCGATGATGATTGGTGTTTTACGGCCACTTTTGTGCACAAGGTAAGCTAAATGGGCCGAGCGACCTGCAAAGGTAATGAAGCGAAGTCAAAGATGAAACAATCTTCAGATATTCCCATGCCGAGATTCGAACATGTGAGTGTCCATAATCTACCCAGTTTACTCACTTCAGTCCGTAACAAAACATTATCTCTATGCAGTACCTTGCAGAAGAACTATAGCATAAAGAATTTGACCTGATGGTTGGTTCTCCTGATATTGGAGCAAATTACCAATTACCGGTACGATGAAATGGAGAAAGTGAAGGCCTTTCTGTTTGAAGGCTGAGAAAGTCGCATCATCAGACAGTATAGGTTCTTGAGCAGAGTTGCTTTCAACGTTACCAATAGACCGATCCAGACGAAATGCGTTGTAGTGGGTAACAACTGCGGTCTCGGGTTAGAAACAACTATGACGCCCACTGTTAATAGGGGATGGCAACTTTTCACTAACGGTAAATACTATAAATCTTTCAGAAAATTATTTCATATTACACGGAGACTGAGACTAGGATTTCAGCTGAACGACTGTGTCTTTCCGAAGGATTTAACACGATATTTATCACGATATAACTCAATGATTGAGCGGACCGATATTTCCAGATGGATGACACAGCTAAGCCTTAGTTATTAATGTTGACCTGTATGGGATTTGTTTAGCATTGGGTTTCAATGGATTAAATAAATGATTTTAAAATAAAATTTTAGCTGAACGAAATTGATTTTAATGAAGATTTTTTAATATTTAATGTAGATGTAAACGGCAATTTTCAAGTTTTGAAAATATTATTTTTACTTGTACCTGGGAACCAATCATATATGTACCACCTATATATTATTAAATAATGTTTTTTATTACATTAGAGTAATAAAATATTGACATTTACCTTGTAGTAAACATTGGACGAATGGCTGATTTAGAAAATAAATAGTTAATTCACTTTCAATGCAAGATATTATGCATAAAACTACCAATGTTACAGTAATAGGGATCACCCATTGAATTATAATCTATGTGATCAGTGATTTTGTCCATTCACATCATCATGTCAGATGGCAAAAGTTCTACAAAAAATAAGTTTGAACTAGACAAGCCGGTCCATGACAGCCATATCGAGCTGAACATTACTAATAAATGCAAAATTATGATCTGGAAATCACATAACCTTAATGGACCATAAATAAAATCCAAGTATAGCTGGTAAATAGCCTATATACACCTTTTCAGTAAGACATTTATCGGCCACTAGATTCGTAAATCGCCATGCAACACCGTATTCTTAGCCTTCTAACTAGAGACCGTAGTGTGAAATTCAGCCACATGGTGACGCCAGGGGTAATTGAATTGTCTATTGTTGAATTAAAATATACTCCTCGACCCTTCTGTGTAGTTCAGAGGGAGTTCCGCAAACACCATATTCACAAAATTCATTGGCGGTTAGAGCAAATCCTTACTTTAGCACAAAATGGAACGTGTTTAACTGCCAGACCACCTGTGCTCTCTCTCTCTCTCTTATATATATATATATATATATATATCAGAAATCAACACCAGGTGGCTGTGCCCAATACGCGCCAGGCAGGGGTCTCTACCCTAAACTTCAACTATATATATATATATATATATATATATATATTAATTAAATGAAGTCAGTCATTTACTATCCACATTTGGGACGAAGTGGTAAAATCACATGTTTTCTTTTAGGTCAATGGGTAAAATTCAAAAGGTATCAAATAGTGCTGCCCTCTAGCGAGTATGGATGATAAGCGTTGATGGATCAAAGTTCAACGATTGAACGATAGTAAATGTTTATTGCTTTATTTAGTAGATCTAGATATAATCTTATCACAACAACATTTTTGTTAGAGGTTCATATTATGATTATACCTATTCCATCAACAGCATTCGGTACAGTAAACTTTATGATGCAACAAATTGATCTGTCTTACAACTTGTGTTGTTATTTTCTTGTTATATCGCTAGATCTAGTCCTAGGACCTAGACTAGATCTAGAATAATTCTAGATCTGGATCTAAACTAGTTAACGTAACGACTAAGTAACGTCACTAAAATGTAAACAGACTTGATTGAGCTTAATCGGTTAATAATTTATATATTTAATCAAGATTATCAAATTTATTATTTAAAACATCACAAATTTTGACAGTGTCACTGAAGATATAATTCATAATCATGATAATGCTATTAATTATTAATGCCTATTAAATATGATTAATGAGTCACTGTCAATATCATTATCTATGAATTATGATAATGTATATAATCAAATAATATAAATATGTTGAATATATAATAATGTATTCATATGACATATCTGATATCACATATCATATGTCATATGATTATAATGATATGCTGTCAAATTATCTGTAACTTCTAATTGCATGTTTCTGTTCATATCACTTGATCATTGATGTTGATTGTCATATTTATGACAGTAATCTATTCTTAAATCAATATCAGTACAGACTATGGAATCTGTGAATGTTACAGAATATGTCTCATTTATTTTGCTCAGAGACGTTTTGGATGCTATCAAATTATGATATATTTTGGCCCATTTTTCATCCATAATATTTATGTTTGTTGCTATAGAGTTCTTTAATTACCTCAATACAACTGCCAGTTATAGCCCTCATTATTAATGTTTTGTTGCCTTTCATTGGCAGCATCTTGCAGTTTGTGAAGAATTCCTCATTACCACCTCCATAGTACTAATAGTAGCTGAATGCTGTGAGCAACTCTGTAGTTTCATACAGACATGGGGTCAATTCCATTTGGTCATCCAATCAATTGATCAATTCCAAATTTACCGTTTCCAATTGGAGTAGGTAATAGAATAGAATAGTATAGAATTTTATTTCCAACATCCACAATACAGACAATATATATATATATATATATAATATATATAAACTACATGTAATTGTAAAACAGACGTGGAATGCTGGTGGACCAGTGTAGCTATGAAGCTGTCTTCCCACTGCCCCATAATAGTGAGGCTCTGTGTGTGTGTTTATCACCATCAGCCAGCAACGTAAACATCAAAAAGGAAAACAAATATTAGTATATATATATTAAAAGCTTTAACAGGATCCAAAACACAGAAAATAACAGGGCTGGCAAGGTATACTTTTCTCAAGCCTGGCTAGCTTGAGGAAAACAATCTGGACAAGGAGTTGCTATTATAACATTTTTGAACAAGACATGTTCTGAGGCAGTGTATGAAACCACTTGTTCCATATTTGGGAAATAGCATACAATGGCAATTTATTGGCAAAATTGGTTTTGCACCTGGTTTCATACAAGAGATCTGATTGCCTAGTCGGGAATGTCATGGTTAAATCTGAGCATTTGCTCAAAGATTTTTTGTAATGAAGTCAAATACAAATACTGTTCATTGAAATATATATTGATCAGTTATATTCATAATACTTGTAGCTTTGAATAATAGGTCAGTATGGGTGTTGAATATTGCGTTATTGATGGTCCAAATTGCACATTTCTGAAGTAACACTGTACTGTGTAATATTTTAATATTACAGTTTCTCCATGCCAATATTCCATAACATAAATGAGAATGTACTAGTGAAAAATACAGAGCTTTCAAGCAGTCCTTTGGTAATATGATTTGTATTTTGTTTGATTGAGAACAAGACACTGGATATTCACTTGTTAACATAGGTGATGTGATATTTCCAACTACGAAGATGCTCAAGAATCTTTCCCTATTCTTTTCAATATATTATTATTAATTGCAACGCCTTAGCCTTGATTACCTACTTGGAATACTTAATCTGAGTAGTTTATATTCCAAGTAGGATTGTCATGGAAGAAATATTTCTGAATTAAAAAATTATTTTTTGTAGGAAACTTCAACTGCAATTCCAATTTTATCAATTCCATTTTTTTTAAATAAGCAATTTTGAAATTGACCATCAGTTCCAGAATTGACCCCATGTCTGGTTTCATATCATCATTTATGCCTATCTTTCTACCAGAAAATGGCTCAGATCTATAAAACTAGTTAATATAGTTTTAATGATGTGTGTGCAATGTCTAATGTGATTATACCTTCATCACTGACACACAATTTTCTGGTGCTCAAACCACATACTACTACACATTTGAGCACTAGGATAAGAAATAGTGTACCAACCATGATCACTGATTCTCAGTTCAGGATTCCTGCATATGCTGGAAAATAACAAATTAATTTTTCAGGTCCTGTAAATGTCCTTGAATTTGAAAAAAATCAGGAAATGTGCTGGGAAAAAATATCGCCTGTGAAAAAATCTGCTTAGAACAAAAAATCCTGTGAATTAATATTATAACTTCATTTGTAGAAGAAAGAGAGTACTGGTACATAGTCTTGATAGCTCATGTCAGTTAAAATTTAAATAAAAGTGTCTGGATCAGACAGCTAGAAGGGGTGAGGAGGAGGCTATACCATAAAAATGTCAATAATTAATGATGATGATTGGTATTTTATGGCCACTTTTGTCTACATGGTAGACCAAATGGGCCTAGCGACCCAAAGATAATGAAGCAAAGTCAAAGATGAAACACCCTTCACATATGTCCATGCCAAGATTCGAACATGGGTGGTAATGATCTGTAATCCAACACACTACTGTTAGACCACAGAGGCTGTACCATAAAAATCTCAATAATTAATCATGCATTTAATAAATGTGATATGCTTTTTTGCTTGTATCTTGATTTATTACCTTTAAATCTTCAATTCATTGTCCTGGAAAATTTTAATATTTCCTTGGCTGTGGGAACCATGACAGTTATATAACAGTTCCTTTAAAATTAATACTAATGAATGAGTCTCTGTATATATATATATATATATATATATATATATATAATGAAAAATAACAGTATGTGTACTAAGTACTGAAACAGGAAAAGTAAAATTGCAATTGACTGTTAAAATATACATTATGAGTGGATACATAGGCCACCTATATAATTTTAATTACAGCCAAAATCTGTTTAATCCCAAACATTACCACATATTAGCTTAAATAACCACACAGCCACCTACTTGGTGTCAGTTTATTTACCTTAACCATCAATTCCATGATGTTATTCATAAATATTGTGCAACACAGGAACGAGATAGATTAAAACATCATGACCGAAAATAACTGCAGACACTTATTTTAATAATACACTTCTATAGCGCCAATATTCTTGAAGAGAACAGAGTTCAGTGGCACATCTAGTACAGGGGTTATACAATCTTATACTGGTAGTGAAGGTACAATGGAAATTTTGT
Organism: Paralvinella palmiformis; assembly: GCA_025642065.1. Classification (NCBI taxonomy): domain Eukaryota; kingdom Metazoa; phylum Annelida; class Polychaeta; order Terebellida; family Alvinellidae; genus Paralvinella; species Paralvinella palmiformis. Next base: position 290,940 of record JAODUP010000518.1, on the reverse strand, counting down.
CAACAAATGATCAAATTTTGTCTATGGTTCTTTTAACAAAATGTAGATTAACATGGCATGGGATCGAACACATGATTCCTGGAGGTTGTTTTGGGTAGACATCCTTTCATACTAAGTGCAACTGATTTAATTTCTGCCATTAAATCATTTTTTTCCTTAATGCAATGTATTATACCTGTATGCAAATTATTATGTGGTTAAATAAATGATTTGTACTTACTATCTATGGTCTTTTATTATCCTGACAATACACCACATGCATATTGTACACAATAAGTGCCGTACTCACTCATTCTCCACCCCTGAAAATTCCCCCCCCCCTCTAATGCCAATTTTAAGCCGGGTTCCAAAGTTGGCATACAGGTGAGGTTAAACTGTATTACCAGAATTTTGGTATACCTGTACCGTAATAGCTGTCTTTGTAATTTGTTGTTTTCTGGTAGTGAGTTATTGTGCTTTAATTGTCTAGTATGTTTAGTTCACCCCTCCTAGTTAGTGTGCATTGTTATTATAATAAAGTATTCTTTCTAACAACTGAGTTGATATGTTATAAATTTCAGTGTACTCGGAATCTTAAATGTACAGTTTGTTTTCCCTTAAAGGAACAGTTCACCTTCATTTAATATATTCAGGACTAATACAGCTGTGTTCGCAAATGATGACAAAATGTGAAAACCCACATATTAAATAATTCAGTTCAAAGTGCTGATTAATAAACTATTGATGGCCTGTGTGTACCACTATTTTGAAGCTACACACAAACTGGAAGCTCCTGAATGCTGAAGTCACTTGAAACAAGCAATTTGACCAGATGTCTGTATGACCCATTTAAAAGAATGTAAACAAGTGAATAATTCCAGCAGAAAATGTAGTAATCTCGCTGAATTTACATCATGACTGACATTCAGCCATATCAATTTGAGCTAAAAACAACATTACAAGATGAAGATGATCCCAGATATTTCGAAAAGAGAGTGAGGAGAACTGCGAACACTGACTGGTGTCTATGTGAGCCCTGTGTACCAATGGACTCCAGGTTCTTGTGATGTCAGAGCACTTGACTTTTCGCCTTCCTGCCTTCAAATCTGACAGCCGGTGCAGCCGCGGTAATGGCAGCCCTCCAGTAATTTGGATTAGTTACTTATATCTATGATATCAGGTATAGTTCATAATTGTTATTGTTGAATTTTTGTTTACTGTTATAAATATTACATATTTAAGTAATGATATCTGAGGGTGAACGGTTCCTTTAAAGGTGCATTCACAGAACGTTGATTTACCTATTTTGTTGTTGTTATGTGTAGCATATAGAGCTGTACATGAAATAATACACACTTCTACTCATTGTATTACTCATTAGCCACCATGCCATCAAAATATATGTTTATCACCAATTGTTAATGTTTGTAGGATTCACTTTGTATATGCAAATGAGAGATGGGGAAACATCCCCCATTTGACTTTATATTTTCGAAATTTCACACAGTGTACAAAAAGGAAAAATAGTCTGCCCTATCAAATCATGGACAGCAAGTAAAACTGGCTGCCAATTGGCAAAGTAGACAGGGAGACAATTATACAGTAAAATATTGGGGAAATCGTCTCAATGACTTGTTGTCTGGATGGAGTTAACAAAAGAGAGACGGTGATAAGTTTGAACCGGAAAACATATATTTTGGTAGTTAGGTGGCAGATCGGCATACTGGTAGGTAAGTCACAATATTCTGTATAAGCTTCTTTAGAATAATTGTTTCTCAGAATTTCCGTAACTTCATATCCATCCTTTACAGTTGAATCACATATATAATAGCAAATATTACACAGAACTTGTATGAATTACATGGTAATACATTAAAATAATAGAATCTTGTTGTGCACAATGCATGTCAACCTTTTCTATATTATATTACTAAGAGCTGTTTTCTTGTATTAATGTTTCCGTAATCTTTTGAAGCCTACTAACATTTAGCATTCTGGTAATATAATGGTTTCACCAATGGCACAGTGTTTAGAGTACTGTCCTGCAAACCTCCCAAGTTGTGGGTTCAAATCTGACTCCTATCTGTGTTTATGGGATGTATCTCTAGGGTGTTTTCCAGATTTAATCAGTTGAGGCTAAATGACTCAATTTAACTCTAATGTTGTTATCCCTATCAGAGTGGAGGTATTACTTGAGGGGTTTGAGAACTTCCACAATTTTAAGTAACTGAGTCTCCTCCTTTATATAAAACATGAATTATACTCTGATAATTTGTCAGATGACACAGAAATCTATATTTTATTTGGAGGGGGAGGGGGATGGGGTAATAAGCTCGATGAATCTAAGTTTATTTTTCTCTAAATGTTCTTTTTATGCCAATGTCTTGTCAAACACGAGTGTGGCATTTGCTTTATAATTTGTGAGCTGTATCAGGCTGGGATTAATATAGACATTATGTATATAATCTATACAATTACAGGGCATCTTCATCATGTACAGTATATTTAAAGGTATATTTAAAAATAAAATTGGACGTTATGATACCCACATTATCTAGCAATTGCAAGGCATTGAATGTTGAATAAATGTTTATAGTAATTCTATTTTTTATTATTTCAGCTCCTGCATTTATGATAGATAATGTGAGGAATTTATTACCAAGAATTGGTTGATGTATTTTTGTTTTGGTATGTTGTTGCTGATACGAGTATTTAAATTATGCTGATTGACTGTCAGTCTTCTGAGCGAAGTTCGCTGTAGGAATAATGAATAGGGATTATTGCAAGCCATCGACGGATCACCGTACAGCTGATATGATGTTGACTTCTATTGGAGATTCTTTACAGTATAGACAAAAGGATTCATCCAATACCAGCACTGCATCTAACAACGGTGTTGAGACTGACTTCTCTGTTAACAGCGAGACGTCAAAGTATCGCTTGTCAAAGACAGAGAAAAAGAAAAGGAGATATGAATTGATGGCTGCTCACCGGAAAGCCTTTCGCAGATTGGCAAAAGTGAAACAGAAGGCAAACCGATTGAAGCGGAGAAATTTACTCTCTGGTGGTGTTGTCGATGATAAAAAGAAACAGGACTATCCACTGAACTGTTTGAATAAACGAGAACGAATAAGGGCCATTAAAGGTCGATTACAGGATGCCATAGTTTCAGGTCAGAGGATATGTGTCGATCTTGGCCTCGAGTCATTCATGAGCGCTAAGGAATGTGGACGTTTGGCTCAACAGCTGTGTAGGGTGTATGGATCGAATCGTAAAGCCAGGTGTCCGGCACACTTGTACTTCACCAGTGTCGATAAGAATGGGTTTCTTTACCAGGAATGTTTGCGTAAAAATGTGGGCTTTGAAAATTACATGATCGACATGACAGAGAAATCCCATCTGGAGGTCTTCAAACACGATGAAATAATTTACTTGTCACCCAATTCCTCAAACATTCTTCATGACATCAGCACAGATAAGGTCTATGTCATTGGTGGTCTTGTCGATGAGAGCGTCCAAAGAAATGTGACCCATTCCCGTGCTGACCAATCAGGTATTGAGACTGCGCGACTACCAATCAGTGAGTACATGGATAGATCTGCTTCCGGTAGTTATAATCAGATCCTAACAATCAATCAGGTGTTCGACATACTGTTGGCTTATATGGAAACCAGAGATTGGTCCATCGCTCTACCTTGTGGCGTTCCAGAAAGGAAAGGATTCGTCATAAAGGATAAATCAAATGGTGATTGATATCTCTGCAGTGAAGGGGCGCCTCCGTGGTCTAGCGGTAGCATGTTGGACCGCAGATCACTACCACCCATGTTCGAATCTCTGCTTGGGCATATCTGAAGGGTGCTTCATCTAAGAATTTGATTCATCACCTTTGGAGGTCGCTCGGCCCATTTATCATACCAAAAGTGACCGTAAATTGGTAAATTGTTCTGTTCAAGTGTGTCCAGCCAATGATGGCTAATGCGAGGAAACCATTTGACGTTTTATCCTTGGGATGTGTGGGAACAGAGGAGTACAGGATTGGCAGGGTAATATAAGGAAATAAGTGCTTGTAGATGGATATTTATTTGTGTGCGTGTGTGCTTTTATATATATTTATATATTTCTGGTGGAACGTAGGCAACCCGCAGTTCAACCTATTCGTAATTAATTTTTGGTTTTAAATGTTTGCTCAGTGGGAATTGTTTCTTTAATGGTTCACCAAATGAGGTACATTGTGCGATTTAGCGTCGGCTGTTTATGGCTATGATGCTATCTCACCCGCAATATCGGCGCCTTTTTAAAAAATGATTAAAAGAATTGAATGTTTGTTTCTTACATTGATGATGCATGATATCATTTTAGATTCTAAATATGCTAACTTGAATAGAAACAACTTCTTGGCAGTGACCCTTTGGAACCCCTTTCCCCACACTGTAACTAAATAAGATCCGTGCCTTTGTGTGTGTGTGTGTGTGTGTATGTTGTGTGTGTAAAGGTTCACCTTTTAGTGCTTGTATATGGAAACTATTAAAATGCCTGTAAATAAATAATTTAAATGAAGTGTTTTGTTTGATTATTTATATCAGTTATATATAATATATTGAGTATTAGAAGTTTAAATGGATATTTATTATATTAAGGATGTACCTTTTACTGATGAATTAGCTAGAACAAAAATGAAGTTGCCATCTTTTGATTATTTAATATTACCAGTTACTAAAATCATCCATGGTAGCTAAAATACAAAATTTCTGTGATGAACAATTATATTAAATCTGCAATATTCTATTCCCAATCCTTACTTCTTGACAGCCTGTATGATTTTATGTTTGTACATATTGCTTTTGGTATATATGATTGGGGAGAGATGTAATATAACGAAACATTATTTCCTTATGGTCTTATTAAGAAAACATAACAACATTGGTTATACAAGAATATGCTTTGTTATAAAGACCAATGATTATCAAGTTTCTTTTGTGCTATTTGATATTATGCTGTACTGAAATTGCTAATGCAGAGGTGCTTCTGGAACTCCCTTTTCCTTCCTAAAAATGGACTTAACCGCGAGTATTTAGGGTACAATTATTATCAATATGTTGCTCAAAACAAATAAATTTTAGTATCTTCCATTTGACCCCAAAGATTTGTTGCAAATAAACAGATATGAGGACTATATCCTATTATAATTTTATAAAGTGCATATGTGTATTAATAGCATGAAAAATATATTAATATTTGTTAAATTTGAAAATGGCAGATCTAAATTTGGATGATGATTTTGTACCATTTTGGGGTTTCTTCCATTTCTTCCCAAAATGGAAGGGAAGAAAGTATTTCTTCAATTATAGAAATAACCCATTTTTTACCATGGTTATTGCCATCCTTGGAAGAAACATACCAACCCCGGCACATTTTTCTCAAACTTGATAAGAAATAAATTAAATATAAAAACTTTCGTGTTCTTAATATATCACGGGCCTTGAGAATCATTAATGCACAATCAGTAGTACTGCTGAGTGATGAACTCTTCATTGTATAATTTGAGTCTAAGCAGATGACAGGCAACCACTAGGCTGACACTTCAAGGCGTTGCTATAAAATAACCTCATTACAATCTGTTCTAAAGAAGTACGACACTTCCAGTATTTATGACTCTGCTATGCAAATCTAGTTTCTGCAGTAAACATATATCTGATGCTTGATGAAAATACTTGTTTGACTAAATTTCGCAATGTGGTTATATTCTTATCGGACTGAAATTCAAATGTGATTTATAATCCAGTCTTTTATACGAGTTCAATAACATTTTGATTTTTGTCCATGCAACAGAGCAATCAGTGATCTGGAACTTAGTCTACAATTCTCTATCCTATGTAAAGTTGACTCAATAGTTTGCTTTCCCCAACACTAAATTGTTTTCTCAACACAAATGGTAAGAGCATTGTAAAGTAAAACATATACATCAAATTATATTGTTTTTGTTTTTTTTCTGTTGGCATATCACATGTTTCCCTATTTTGATGTGAGTGTACCTCACAAATGATGCATGGGATAGGTCCTGAACACCCAATTGAGAATGCTTGATGAATGTTCAAGTTTAAGCACGCTGAGAATGTAATGAAATACCTTCCTCGTGTACATATAATATACTCGAGTTATTTACTCCCCAGATTAAACTTAAAGGCTGTTCCCTGGATTGATTCTCTACTGTATATCATCATGTTAGTAAATACCACATTTAAAAGGCCTCCAAAATGGCGGTTTCACAGGTGGTCTTTGGTACGAGAATGATGTGAGAGGTACTGGTGCTGAATGCTTGAATACCTCTGATGTTTGAAAGTCTTACAGATGTTTGTATATAGTAATATGTACTGTACAGAGAGTTCATGATAGAAAAATACAACCAGTCTAGAACAGTTTCTCCAATCATGTGGCACAGTTCTGCACTTCCTTGGTCCTATTTAACAGGGACATGGTGATATAATTTTCTGGTGCTTTTTAAATTTTCAGTCATAAATGATAGTGGCGTGGCTTCCGCTAAGATCTTCATGCACGAATAAACATGGTTCAAAATCAATTCTGATGTTTCATATTTAATAATAGTTATGCTTGCATGAAGCATACCTCTTTGTTTAATCTAAGCATGCTGTCAGGAATAATAAAAAAATATGTGTATGGTTGGTGTAACTACATGGTATCTTAGTGTAGAAAGCCCATTTTTAGAACACTATAAACCTAGTTGCCTGAGCAATGAGATCCCCTCTATACAAACATAGCTAATATTAAATATACATTATCATTAATCTACCATTGGTTTTTTTTCTTCTGAGCCAAAAATATATACTTTGCATTGTAAAATATCTGGTTACTGTGTACATAGGAGTCTGACATTCCAATATTGGAATGAATCATGACTCTGCTGTAAGGTCATCGCTTTAATGTAACATTTGTTTGTTACAGGCTCTTTTTGTGGCTGATCTGCCTGATCCGTTTTATAGTTTTAGACCGTACATTAAAGTAGCACATCTCTTTAACGTAGATGACAGATTACAAACGAAATCTCGAGATAAGATGAGATGGAATAAGAAGGCCAATGTCGCTGTGAGATACAGAACACAATTATACAGATCTTGTGGCTTCTGCTGTTGCGTGTGTTCAGAGAAATATATATCTCGTGTCTGTGTGCGTTTATGAAACGAACACTCTGGTGCTGTCATTTTCTTCTAGGAGAGATTCTATCACATCGCATAAAGAAATTCTGGCTTCTCTAGTTTATCAAATTTTGACTGTTTTTACAGTAATCGAATAAATGGGATTTATAATAAATGTGCTAGTAAAAGACGGGTTGCTCTTGAGTACCTGACACCGAAAAGAGGTGTGTGGTATCTTGCATAAAACACCTTTCTTGGATGAATTAATATATATGGATAAAATAAGAAAAAGTTTTAAAAAGTGCATTTAAAACACAACAGAATACATTATTATAGTCTTATTAGTGTGGCTGTAAAGCCTTACATTTATTAAGCATTTTATCAACTCAAATGTTTTCTTAGAGAAATGTAGAATGCATCATATTTTATTTATAACTGAAATTAGTTGGGGGAAATATAATGCAAGAAAGTTACCTAAAGGTGAAAAGAGAAATGATACATTGTGGTGTTTTACATTCCACTGTTTTCCAGATTGAGCAAACATGTTGGGAGGTAGAGTTTGTGCTTTTCTAAAGGCAGCACGTTGTGCAAGGTTGGCCTTAGGATGGAACCAGTGGCAAGCCAGATATATATGTAGAGGAACCTCAGCATTCACTTCACCAATGCATTATCTTGATGGCGAGAGGATTGAGCCTACAAATACTGACGCTGGGGGTCATTTTCCCATTCTGGAACCAGCTACAGGTTGATATGCATGCGTGGAGATGATTAATTGTATGGTTGGCACATTTCCAAAACTTTCTTCTGGTTTTTGTTTGTATGGTATGATTATTATTATATTCCGTGGATATTTAAATGTTTAATTTACTGATCTAGCACCAGGATCACATCGTAGGTACACTAATTATTGTTTGTATTTTTAATTACAGGTCATAAACTGTGTATTGTACAAGAATCTAGTGTACAAGATGTACATACAGCAGTAGTGAGTGCCAAATCTGCATTCGCTAGTTGGTCAACAGCACCTGGTGCTGAAAGAGCTCAAATCCTGTACAAAACAGCTCAAATTATGAGGGTCAGTATTATATTGTAGATATATTTGTTCATTAAAATATGTGAATAATTAGGATTTATTTGTCATCCAAAAATTGGGCCTTTTTAAGTTCTTATATGTAGCATTACTTTTCAGAAATAGAGTCAAATTCTTTTATTGAAGGATTTCAAAATTAGTGTATTGATATTTATATAGTTATCGGAAATTGAATACAAATAATGATGAAACCTAGAGATAACAAAAATTATAACATTATAAAAGTGTTGATATATTTACTAATGTTAGTGTTTTGTTAGGATTTAATGTTTAGTAACTGTTCATTTGTTTATATAGGAGAACATAGAAGCTATAGCAGTGGCTGAGGTACATGATACAGGAAAACCATTGTGGGAAGCAAAGTTTGATGTGGAAGGATGTGTTGACACGATAGAGTACTGTGCTGGCTTAGCCAGAATGATTGCTGGTAACTTTCTGCCTAATGTGTTTGTTAGTGTGTTGTGTGTGTGTGTGCATGCGTGTGATATCATGTATAACAACAATAATAACAGTTATTATAATATCATGACAATGACCTTTCATCATTGTTTCATTTCTCTTTCTTCAGCTTCATCGTTTTTAATAATTAACATTCCTATTTCTCCATTAGGTCAGCATATTGACCTCGGTCGCGGCAACTTTGGCTACACTCGCCGTGAGCCTCTTGGCGTCGTAGGTGCCATCGGTGCTTGGAATTATCCATTTCAGATGGCTGTTTGGAAGTCGGCGCCAGCCATATGTTGCGGCAATACCGTTGTCTATAAGCCATCACCTTTAACTCCCATTACTACAGCTATAATGGGAGAGGTGTACACAGAGGCAGGCCTTCCTAATGGAGTATTTAATGTCATACAGGTACGTCAGGGTTAATGTATAGCTCGTGTGGTGCCATATGTGGCCACGGGTATCACATAACATGGTCCCCTAGAGAGAGGTGATCTTCATTGCCAGAGTCCACTCTCTTTACTATACAGGTATTAGGATAGTAAGTAAAGCTATTCATCAGATCATGTTATTATGCATCAGGATCATATAAGATATATACATTCTCAAGCCATAAGTTGTAGGAAGTGTTATTTTTACAGTTACTCTTAATTTTCTCTTAACATTTAGTACATACAGTATACCTATACATTTAATGGTAATTGTGCTAAAATGAGGTGATGCTGATGAGATTAAATATTCAAAAATATATACTGGAATCATCTATCTGTTGATGGGCATTGTCTCTAGACAGACATGGGCTGAATTCCATTTGGTCAGCTCAAATTCCACTCAATTCCACATCAAATTTATCAATTGCAAATTCCATTTCCAGATAGAGTAGGTACTCCAAGTACCTACTTGGATTACCTACTCTGAGTAGTTTATATTCCAAGTAAATTAAACGGTAAATTAATTTGGGGATTTAATGTTTTTGTAGCAAACTTCAATTCCAATTCCAAATTTATCAATTCCATTTCCAGAATTGGAATTGCTTATTTCTGGAATTGAATTGACCCCATGTCTGATTGTCTAACACAATTTTAGTGTTGGCTTTTAGAAACCTGGGATGTTAATATTATATGAATATTAAAATTTCTAGTACAGTTAACAATGATAAACTCACAAAGTTGAGTACAACATTGGATTGTAAGTTTTAATATTGGTAAGTCACCATATCACACTGAAACGGTTGTATAAGGCAGTAAAACGTTTGCTATTGTATTTTAATTGTGATTAAACAATGAACACTACACAGTGAGCACAATGGTTCACGTAGTGCACTGAACCTCCTGGTGAAGGTTTGAATCTGAGTTATTTTATTTTTGAAGAGTGTTTCCCCAAAATGACCATATGCCATATTTGTGACTAGTCCTAAGCCTAAGCAAACTAGTCATTCACTTAATAATAATAATAATATTTAGTAACAACAGAGGAATTCTTTAACACCATTTAAGTACAGTTTGTATATTTATATAAATTCTAACTGTACCAGTTAATTTTTTATTATATCCCATTCAGAAAATGATTTGTTTTTGCAATTCATGATATGCTTGTATTACATATTTCTGTGGAGGTTTGTGTGTGTGTGTGTGTGTGTGGTTTTCTTCAGTATAACTATTTAGTAACAGATTTGTGTGGATATTTTGTATGTAAGGTCTTGTTTTTTATGCAGGGTTCAGGAGCTGTGGGCCAGTATTTGGCCACTCATCCAGATGTTGCTAAGGTGACGTTTACAGGAAGTGTGCCTACAGGAACAAAGGTCATGGCTGCATGTGCCCAGGTCAGCTTACCAACATCTATTGCTTCATGTTAACTGATTTGATGATCAGCCACTGTCTTATGTTTATTTGGTCATTTAATCTCTATTAAGATTTAATTAACTATAATCTTTCTTCAGACTAATCAGTATCTCCACGGGAACTAATTCTAAACAAATTTAGAATTTACAATAGATGGCATGTTCGCTGCATAAAACCTTGCCAGTTGCCTGGTTGGATGAAAAACTCCTCCTACTTTAGTGGCAAGGCAGGAATTCGACCTTCGGCACATAACCATTGATAAAAAGTCCCACACTTTACTGATGAGGCTTCAGAGGCTAGTTTCTTTCACTGCCATCTGAGGAACGGGTTACTTCATGAAGAAACAGGGGCACCTCAAGTGGTCTAGCAGTAGCATGTTGGATCACAGATCACTACTACTCGTGTTCGAATCTCGGCATGGGCATATCGGAACGTTGTTTCATCTTTGACTTCACTTCATTACTTTTGTAGGTCCCTCGGTCCATTTTGCCTACCATGTGCACAAAAGTGGCCGTAAAACATCAATCATCATCATCATCATGAAAAACAAAACTCTATGTAATATATAGCTAATAACTTCATGAAAACATTGTATTCAGGATCTGATATGATTGACCCTGATGACCAACGGAAGAGTACTGAAGGAGAATCATTTCCTAATTATGGATCAATTTCAGCTGTTGCACAGAAGTGGTGAAGAACGAGCAAAATTACATTTACCTTTATGCTACAAACATTGTGTGATACAAACTTTAAGAAAATAATGCCATCACTGATTTATTTTGGTCATCATGTTTGGATGTATGTATTACATAATGTCAATGTTCTTACATGTAAATGTCTAAAAACTAGACACAAACAAGCGAACATACAGTATTGTCTTTTAAATGCTATCACTTGTTATCAGATAATAATAATAATAAAATAATATCTATTGTTCATTCAGTCATAACATCACATATTTGCTTTTTGACAAAGAACTATAAATTTATGGATCATTGTTTTACTCATAATAAAACTATATTGTGGAATTCTCATATTTCTGTTCTACGTATTATAAAGCTGCTACAGATAAAGTGTGCCCAAATCATCTTCTAATAATACACTAATAATCCATTTTATTCTCATGCTTAGGCCACAATAAGATTAGCAATCAATATTCCCAACAAAGCTGTTTACTTCCAGTGTTTGTAGTCACTGTAGTGTGATCTGTGAGTTCTATGTCGTTTGTTAACAGGGTATCAAGTACGTACTACTGGAGCTTGGAGGCAAGTCACCGCTGGTTATATTTGCTGACTGTCAACTAGATAATGCCGTTAAAGGAACAATGTTGGCTAACTTCTTAACCCAGGGACAGGTTAGTGCGTGATGTGATAATGTTGACATATTACAAAATAACAGTGACAGGCATTGTAATATATGCATGCTATCGTACCCCTATTCTATACTGTTACATAGTAACCAAAACATTTACAAGAGAAAGGTTTTGTGAGCACAGTTGATCAATTCTCACATACCGGTAGGATCACGTTAGAAGAAAGGAACAATCGTTTTATATATTTTTAATATAGGATGAAAGTGGCCTTGTCATTGTAATGTTCACCACTAAAATAACATTGTTAAGTATTTTCTTAAGATAATTGAAGATTATTGGAAATATTAATAAACATCCAATATTTAAAATTTGTGTACTTTGAATGTTATTGAAGAAATGGTTATGGTTGTACTAGGTGCTATTATTCTATTGAAAATTACATGCTATTTATAGACCTGTAAATAAATATTTTATTTATGTAATTGTTCATATTATCCAATAGAGTAATTTTCTTTCTCTTAATATGTTCACACTGATTTTGTTAAAGCTTTTAAGACATAGCATCATATATTTTGAACACAGGTTTGTTCTAATGGTACTCGTGTTTATGTTGAGAGACCAATATATGAGACATTCGTAGATAAGCTAGTGGAGCGTGTCAGGGCTATGAAGCTCGGAGATCCAATGTCTGAAGATACAACAATGGGAGCCATTATATCAGGGGAACAAGCTGACCGAATTATGTCATTTATAGAGAGTGCGAAGGAAGAGGTTAGTGGAATAGACTTAACACCTGTGTTGCCCCTCACCCAACACTCACACCAACTGGTACTACTATTGACTGCATACCTGTACCATGTAGGTTCAATCCTTGCATGTCTATAACTGAGAGGTGTTTCATCTTTCACTTTACCCAATAGCCTGTGGAGGTTGCTTGGTCCAATTAGCTAACCATCTGCACAAAAGTGACTATAAAATAGCAGCAGTTTAACACACACACACACACACTGCTGGATTATAAGATCACCAATTATCAATATAGACTCAGTTCATTGCTAGTATTTATATTAAAAACTTCTGTATCACGATTAAGATGATGATTGTGTTGCTGTAATATTTGTTAATAAATAAAGTCACTAAATTATAATTCTACTTAGAGATCTACTGTAGTTTCTAGTGTCCACTTAGTTATGGCTTGATAAATGTTTTTTTAATTTTTTTATCTTTAACTTCATCATATTACAGGGTGCAACAATTGCTACAGGGGGAGAACGTGTGATCCCTGACCCTGCACTAGCTGGTGGTCATTATATTACTCCGTGTGTACTTACTGATGTTAACGATGATATGCGTGTGGCAAGAGAAGAGATATTTGGTCCAGTTGTCTGCGTCTTCCCATTTGATACGGAGAGTGAGGTGATTGAGAGAGCTAATGATACTGAATATGGACTGGCTGGAGGTGTGTTTACAAGGTGAGGACATTGTTGTGGTGCGATAAACGTGGAATATTAGAAACATATCTCAGTGGTCCATGCCGTTATTACATTTTATTCAGGCTATAGTAACTGTGTTATATGTTATATCTGATTACGACATCAACTGCCTTCAGCATATTGGTATTGTTGCAGCTAATACAGTAAATATATTTCAAAGGTTCTTCATTTCAAAGAAGAAATTGCTTTAAGATAAATGGTTATGTCAATTTCAAGCATTGACTAACAAGGTAATAACAAGGTAATGTTTTGAATTTAGATGTCACAATTGCTGATAAAATTTGCAAGACTAGTCATGATCAAATACGGGCCCAATTTCACTCGGACTATTTTTGGAAGAGTGATAACAGTGTGTAAAGAATTATTTTGATACAAACAAGCTACCTCTAATTTCTAAAATTTAAAACAAAAAGTCAATTGTCTGAGGCTTTTTAATGTCACTTGATTGATGATGATGATGATGATGATGATGACACACAATTGTCACACATAACAGTAGTAAACATAAATGGATTCTGACAATATCAAAAACAATTCCTCGTAGAATCTGGAACATGACCTTATTGATATCTAGATATTGAGGACTTAAGCTCTTATAAAACTGGATATTGATAAAATAGATTATTATCAATTTGACTTCACCGCATTATGCCAAATCCAAACATCGATGAATCTCTAATTAACCTAATGCGTCATTAGAAGAAAATAGGGATTATCTTTGACAAAAGCATAGATCTTAATTAATATATTGCTTCAGTGAGGAGCTGCCTACTACTCAGTATTACTAGGATCTTAAAAGCATTCTTAACACCAGAAACACTTGGTACTGTGGTCAATAAGATGGTTGCATCTTGTAGCACCCTGATAATGATATATTATATGGCTTTTCTGATTGTAACATCAGTGTTGCCTTAACCTAATTTAAAATAGCACAGCTTGCATACTGATAAATGTTAGAATATTTTACCATATTACCGTTATTCTGCTAAATCTACATTGGCTGCTAGTGAAACATTGTATCCATTTCAATGTTTTACTAATAACTTACAAATGTGTCTGAGGATGAATACTACTGAATATTTCTACAAATCGTTGTCAATTATTAAGTCATTAGTTGTCATTGTTTAGTACCTTCGGATGGGTCATCCAGTAAGGATACTTTATTAAATATAAATTATTATTATCATATCTATGTGATTTCTCTCCACGAAGGAGTCATGACAATGTGCATATTTTTTTCTTATATCCGTACTGAAACCATAAAGCAATTATTTACTTAGTGTAGTAAATGCTACTTTGTGCTACAGGTCTTGAAAATTAAAACAAATGCATAAGCATCACCCTTCTAGGTTGCTTCTTGGGGTAAATATGTTTATTAACCTTTCAGACTAAGATTTTTGTAGCTTACTATACAGTTTTTAGATGGTCTCCAATTTGTATTTATTTTCTGTGTGTAATAGTTGTTTTCCAATTACCATCCGAAACCATTTCTGTGATATAATAATAAGGCCATTTGTTGTCATATTTGGTCTGCATCTGTTACTTGTAGACATGAGTGCCACATATATTTAGTTATCCGATGCGATGTTTTATTTGTCTTATCTTGTACCCATAGCTGGTAATGCACCATGGTGCAGACTTCCAGGATCGAATATCAGTGTTTGAGGGTCTGTGGGATGTTTCATTCCTTAGTAGACTCATTTCTGAGTGGCCATCAAAACTTCAAATATCAAAACATCTGAAGCTAAATAAACAGTTATGTTTGTTCATTCTGTTATTCACGCTTTCACTGTTTTGGCTACTTAAGATAACATTATATTTACACATAAATAAAATTGTACGATCAAGTTAGTTACAGTTGGCATATTAAACTCTCAGAACATTGCTTGGGGAAGAAAATGTATTTTTGAGAGTCATTGGTATTGCATTATTTTCTCTTTTTTTTTATAGATATAATAATTTTCACATAATATTCATGAAGCCTTCTCTTGAAATTAATAGCAACTCTTTAAAGCATGATTTCACATTAAATACATATGTATGTGTTGTTGTTTTATATTTACACAGAGATTTGACACGAGCACATAGGATAGCTGCCAAATTGCAGGCTGGCAGTGTGTACATCAACAACTACAATGTCTATCCATCGGAATTACCTTTTGGTGGCTACAAGAAGTCGGGTATTGGTCGCGAAAATGGCATTCTTAACATAGATGCCTTCACGCAAGTGAAATCAGTATACATGGAGATGGGTGATGTTGATAGTCCTATTTGAAGGTCAGCGTTCTTTTCCGTCGGAGTCCTTTCCAGATTTTCTAGTCGCACGTGCTCTATCTTTTTTACAATAGGTTTCTTGTAATGTTTAGTTCTACCTAGGTCACATGGCTAGCTAGTGTTTTCTAAGTCCGGCTTGATTTCTGAGCCTGTATTTATTTGGTGCATTGTTAATGATGAAACATTGTAGCAATAAATATGGTGTAATTATATATATATATATATATATATATATATATGATAAAATCAACGTGGTTATATCCTTTTTTAGTCTGCCAGCTTCTTAGATTCGTGCTTAATTGATCGAATTTCTTTGGCAACTCGTTTAATTGATTTTTCATTATTATTATTGTATCCCGTGTGTATGTCTATATCAAGACCCATAACTAGTTTTTGGATTTGAACTGATGGCCGCTAGTTTCTAATCCATAAAGTTTGTTCCATGAATCATTGGCCAAGTCTGTCCAGATGTACTTTATGATAAATACAAATAAACTTGTGTTAATAATTTGACCAGTACCAAATGTAAAAGTCAGTGGTTTGCTTGCGGTAATAACATAAAACTAACAAATATCTTTTTCACTGGAATATAATTGTTAACCGAGCATAATTATTGACCAGATTCGTAGTAACTTCAGAACAGCAATGATTCTCTGCATATGCTCGTTCTCCTTGATGCAAATTAATTCAAGGTCACACACCCTCTGATTATTACGTTATCCAGATTTTGTCGAACAATGAGATTTTTAACCGCGGCTTATGCTGAAGCCTGAGAGAATGACACACACAGAGAGAGAGAGAGAGAACTAATAATTTTATATATTGTCTAGGTTTATGGCCCTGAGTTATTTCTATCCTCTCCCCAGTATGATCTTAAGTGAGTGGGTATGGTGTTTAATCTTAATGCTGATCACATCTGGGACATCTAGACAATGACTCACCCAAAATGAACCATCCCACCAATGCATGTAGTATTTGGATTCAAGTCTCAATCTGAACATGGTATGGACTTGAAACGTAAACTACTCTCATGAGTAATACGATTAAATGTTCTAATCAACATGAAGCCATCACCTTTCAACAGGTTGTTATGGTCATATCGGAGACTAGTACGTGTAGTCCATTGATGGATTTGAACCAATGGTAACTGGCTTCTAATCCACCATTTTATCACCTGAGCCATCTTTTACGGGGCTATAGCTTATGACTTCATGAAATAAACTCTTAATGTTAGAGGCTCCTTTTTAATCAGTATTTTTAATGGTACTTCCATTTGATTCTCGTCATCATGTAGTTCTGAATTGTAATTATGTTAGTTTATGAGATAATTTGTTTCTAATGTGCATCATAAAACCCTCACGTATGAGTAACTGTGGGAATGTATAAAAGAATGTGAAATGTACACGTGAAAAATGTTACAGGTTCTCAAAAGTCCTTAAAATATTTCAGTATTATATCGAGTGAAGCCATTTCATTACTAATTAATGAGCATTAATACCAGATAGCTGTCTGAGATCATTTTAAAACAAGTGTTTTCTTTATATGAGATTGTTGATTGTATTCTGGTATTTGATTGAACAGGGAAGTTACCACAGTTGGATTTAATCATGGTGTTAATATTACATAAATTTGCATCAAACATGTCACTATGTGGTATTGGTATGTCAGTAAATGAGACATTTAGTCCAAGGTATGTCAGTATGGTGGTACTATATACATAATGTGATTAATATATATTTTTGTAGTTTACATGCACATAATAATAGTTATTAAATATGACGACTGTTCAAAAGGAAAATTATATTTAATAAATTTTATTATAATTATTGCTGTTTTTTGTGCTCAGTATTTTCATACGACCTACAAAATAACTATTGGTTGTGTGTTCGCTGTTTTTGGCACACACTTAGACAGCAACATGCACAAAAACGAACTGTTTCCACAATGAAATGTTTAATAAACAAGCCTAAAACAATTGTTGACTTGCCTGTGAAGTAAAGAAACCGATTTCGAGATGCTCTCAATAAAAATCTAACAGCGTTAACATTTCACCAGTATCGGCTGTATGTGAGTAAAATATTATGCAAGACAAGTTTACATTAAAGTCTTGGTGTAAATAAAGATCTAAGTTTCTAGCACAGATCAATGCCTAATATACTATCAAGTCAAACATGAATTTGCACAGTATTTTACACACTGCACGAAAAGTACTTCATTTCTGCAAAATGAACAAATGGATGGAGTGCACCAAGTACATTCTGCAAAAATTTGTTAACAAATATTATATGAATGATAATCACAGATAACTTATGGAAAATGTGGGATCAAAGTTATATAAAAATAATTGTACATGAATATGTTCTTTCCTTGGGTAATTAGTTGGTAATTTCACAGAAACAAGACGTTATGTAGTTGTTTGATCTCTGTTCACGATTCAAGATCACATTCACAGAAATATTAACATTTTCCAATTCTAAGATGACATTCTTAATGGAAAGAAGGTTGTTGAACATTCCGTGAGTACTGTTATGACTACAGTATTCTGAGACAAAAACCAACAATACTCCAAATATATTACTGGGTATTAAAATTATCACAATGATGTAATCCAGTGAGACAAATTAGCATTCAAATTTAAACTCCACATTGACTTTACCAAACAAATCCTAGACGTTTACTTGTTGGTCCCTTGCCATAGATGCTTTCTTTCACTTCATCCGTCGTCCCGCGTTGGTAGTTGGGCATCTGGACACCCGACTGGTCAGACGTCATGTAGCTTGGTCGGATACCACCCTTACCGGGGAACACAGGCCCCAGGCCACCGCCTGCCCCCTCTCGTGCTGCCTTCTTCAGCGGAATTGTGTTGCGGCCACTCTTTTCGCAGTGATCAATCACACGGCGAGCGTACTCCTGGAATTGTTTCTCCTCCACGCCAATCAGTTCCTCATTGCGCTTGTCCAAGGCCAGCTGTTCATCTCGTTCTTTGTCTGTTAACGTCTTTCGCTCATTCTAAAAGTAAATTTGATATAAAAAATGTGATTATCAAGATAGTAACAAAGTTAATCTAAATCTAAATTAATATATGATATATGATATCATATATATGTGCCATGCACATACACATGATATATGTGCCATGCACATACACATACAAACAGACACACACACATAATTTGATAATAATATATTTTTTTGGAAACTAAAGTGGAGGATATGTTCTCTTCGACTTAATCATTATCATATTACTAACTGCTTGTCCCAGTAGGAATCCTTCCAATCCTTTAGCCTCCTCAAACTTCCGACGTTGTTTCTCGGCTTCATTTAGTGCAAACAGGTCATCCGCTTCACGTCTTATTGCCAACATCTCCAGCTCTTTCTGCCGATTTTCAGCAGCCTCTCTCTCACTCTCCATCATCTAAAATTCATTGAAATGACAGACACACATCAGAATTCGGGTTAAGAAATAAGACGGGGTTGAATATATAACAAATGACTATAAGTTAGTATCATTGTTATAAGGCTCGTATTGGTGGAGAGATAACTGATCCAGATTCTTCATAATTCACATGTATAATAACCTTTTAAATCTACATAATGTGAACTATGATTATTGTAATGATTCATGCATTAAAACAATCTGGTTGGTTGATTACTTATCAGCAGAAGAAATTTTTATTTAAAAAAACAATTTCAACTATTATCATACCATGATATGCATACACCAGGTGGAGCCATTGGTGTTTAATTTAGTGTCAAAAATATGGATTACAGACCATGGTATACGTGACTGAAGGGCAACTGGCACGGAAAGCATCCCTCAAACACGGGTATGAGCCAGATTCAAACTCAAAACCTGGAGGTTTTCACTGCACTGCACTATCCATTGCATTATTGGAGCCCATGTTGAAAGGTGAATATTTGTCCCATGCTTTAAATGATTCATCCATTCCGTTAATACGACAGAATGTTCTTTACCAGAGTATG
Organism: Paralvinella palmiformis; assembly: GCA_025642065.1. Classification (NCBI taxonomy): domain Eukaryota; kingdom Metazoa; phylum Annelida; class Polychaeta; order Terebellida; family Alvinellidae; genus Paralvinella; species Paralvinella palmiformis. Next base: position 271,369 of record JAODUP010000518.1, on the reverse strand, counting down.
GACTGGGATCTAGACACCAAATATTTGTCTTCAAATAAGATTGGACGCCCAGTTTTATGCAACAGCTACTGCATAATCAATGGCTATCGCAATAATTTTCTAAGAGGTAAAAAAACTTTAAAAACTGTTTCACATCTAGATTTAGACATTTTGTGATAACTATATATAAACTATATAACAAAAACTATATATATTATGTCTAAATATTCCCATATACATTTTCAAATAAAATAAGCTGCTGTCTTATCTAGAAATTCACTCATCCATACACAAACTATGAGGTTTGGTTTATGGAGCAAGTCATTGTATACCAGACCCTAATGTCAGCCGATAAATTGTAGAACATAATCAGCCTTTACAATAGCAACCTACGTCCGACGCTATATGTCGGCTATTTTACAGCCCATAGTGGCCTATTTTATGGGTTGGCTACTTTGGTTTTCACAAAAAAAGAGACCTAGAATGCCCCAAGTACTCCATTTTTCCCAACTTTTCAGGGAAGAGCCCCATACTCCCCCCTTCCAATGGAGAAGGGCCACTACTGTGTTAGCATGACTACCACTACCCCACTGACAGCCCTTCACTACCCTCCCCACCTCCATTCAGCAAGGCCTAGGCAATAATAATAATTACAAAACTTCTATAGTGCCAATATCCTCAAAAAGAATTGAGCCCAGTGTCGCCACCTAGTACAGGGGTTGAGGTAACTCATAGTCTGGGTACGATGTAAAGTTCATCAACAATGATCAGGTGGAAAGGAAACTTAGGAAGGATAAGCGAGTCTGAAAAGGTGAGTTTTTAAATGGTGATGGAAAGAAACTATTCTATCTGATGACATAACATGTTCAGAGAGTGAATTCCAATGGCATTGCTGTGTTTTTACAGTCCACGACAGGTGAGTTGTAAAGGCTTGTCTACTCTATTCCCTACTGAAAAGGCTGCATAATTTTGCTAAATATTTCTTTAACATTGTGATGCAGCTACTTTCTCGATGTTTTTGGCATCAAACGATGATGAATTTTAAAGGTACTAAAAAAAACATTGGCCAATCCATGAATACATTACTGACCACTTGATCTCGGTGTTTAGCAATCTGTTCGTGCACTTTGCGCATTTGTGCCTCCTTCTGGGCTTCCTCGCGCACTCGTTTAGCTTCAGCTTCCTCGAGTGCACGCCTGATCCTTTCATCCTCATCATCCTTTAGCTGCTGCAGCTGTGCGTGGAGCTTAGAGCGTATCTTCTCCAAACGTTCTTGTTTCTCGCTGAAATAAAAGAGTGAGTTGTTGGACGTTAACAGACTGATGCTGAGTTTGTCCTAGATAATGACTGCTCTTTGAGTTAGAGCATGTGTGTGCATGTTATGATTGATGTTTTACGGCCACTTTTGTGCACATGGTAGGCTAAATGGGCCGAGATTTGATCTCAAGTGGTAGCGATCTGTCATCCTACGTGCTACCAATTAGACCACAGAGGCACCTCTTGTGTGTGTGTGTGTGTGTGTGTGTTTACAGTTGTATGCAGTTGTGTACAGTTGGAACATTTAAAATGATAATGTTATCTTGTCTCAAGCTCAGAATAATTCATTTTCAAAAGAGCTGACAGCAAGTAAGTTTTAGCAACATTATCAGTAAAACAGCATTATCACCATAACAACATTAGCAGTATAACAACATTATCGCCATAACAACGTTATCAGTATAACAACATTATTAGTTTGTTTACTTGTGAAGTTGTTTCTCTTTCTCAAGTCTCAGCTTCATCATCTTCCTCTTCGCAGCAGCAAATATGCGACATTCTTCATCTTCTTCCTGAAATATAGAACAGAATCGTAAGTAGAATTATATGATTTCTATCTGAAGCCATCACTCGTAGCATAAATATAAAATATAAACCAACCAACCAAAACACAACAACAACATCATAACAACTGGCTAACACAGTATATACTATCAGAAACAATGTCATCAGTGGACTCTTTTATTTCAAGAATCTAAAACGGAATCCAAATACGAAAACCTTATTACACTTAATAATAATAATAATAATAAGATTTTTATATTACATTACATATTAGCATATACCACATTCAGCAGTGATCTGGTATATGCCTTTCACAATGTTATCATTTGACCAGTTTTTTCTTGTTATGTACTCATGATTTGAATACTCTACATCAGTCAATTCCAATTCAAACTTTATCAATTCCGTTTTTTACTTCTTTTTTTACCTACTACATTTTACCATGTGCAGGTACTCCGAGTACCTGCTTGGAATACCTACTCCCAGTAGTTTATATTCCAAGTAGGATTGTCATGAAAGAAATCTTTTTGAATTAAAACATTAAATGATAAATTAATTTGTGGATTTAAGTGGGGTTTTTTTTGTAGAAAACTTCAACTCCAATTCAAAATTTTTCAATTCCAATTCCATTTAAAAATTCCGGAATTGGAATTGACCATAAATTACAATTCCGGAATTGACCATAAATTACAATTCCGGAATTGAATTGACCCCATATCTGCTTTACAGTCATATTATTTAAGCCATGTTAAGGTTATGACAATGTGTTTTTCTTAATGTTAACAAACTACAGAAAATTCAGGAGATTAATTGGGGCAGTAGTCATTTAAGGTCATGAACAGAATGATTAATTGCATCATAATTAATATAATTAGTTAATCAACCCGTACAACTTACTCATTCTGCAAAATAAACACAACTACCAGCTTCCTGTACTTAATTTCTACTCACCTCATCTTGTTGTTTCAACACATGCCTCATCTTTTCCACATCTTCTATCTGCTTCAGGTTGTCAGACATTAGTTGACGAGCTTCGGCATTACGTATTTCTTCCAAACGTTTCTTCTCCATTTCGTACTGAGCAGCAAGACGTTTAAGTTCCTCTCCTTCAATTCGTTCCTTGTTTGCATCAAAATCCCTCTCATTGAGGTGTCCATGAATCCTAGATAATTGATTTATCCATGATAAACATTGTTTATGGCATGACAACAAATTTGATCGTTTTATTCTTTGGCAAACTTTGGTAAACAAGGTAGAATAAAATTTTACATTTTAAGGGCACATTATTGATTTGGGATCAAGTTCCAATACTGCATAGTTTTTAGTTATTCATTTGGATGAAGTGTTCTACTTAATCATATACATGCTCAACAAACAGAAAACAGTAAATAAATAATATTATATAAATATATCTCTGGCATTCTCTGGTGACCAGGAAATTAACCCTGTTCAACAATACTCAGTGTGAAAAGTGCAAAACAAAAATTATTCCCTAGTTTATATATATATATATATATATATATATGTGTGTGTGTGTGTGTTCCAGTTAATCTGTATAATCAGGTAATATGTATATTGCCTGAAATATTCAGGTAATATGTCTGTTGCTAACTGAGATTGAATACAGATTACCTGAAAAGTTCAGGTAATACACATATTACCTGATTACCTGATATATATCCATTACATGGACTATCTAAGTTGCTTGTTGCCAGATCCTAAACTCTCTATGGCATAAAAGTTTAGAGAATTTACAATCAGTGATCATGGGATGGATCTCTAATAAGGACTTGACAGAATGTATCATAAAAATATTTCAATAATAATCCAAGATTTGGCTCACAGTATCTTGGAACCAGACAATAGACAATTTTGTCAATTCCAATTCCAGTCCTTTCTATTTTATCAATTCCAATTCCATTTGGTCAATTCCAATTCCACATCAAATTTAGCAATTCCATTCAGGGTTGGCATGTTTCTTCCATGGATGGTAATAACCATGGCAAAAACTGGGTTATTTCCGTTAAGGAAGAAATACTTTCTTCCCTTCCATTTGGGAAGAAATGGAAGAAACCCCAAAATCTGACAAATATTAATATATTTTTCATGCTAGTCATACACATATGTACTTTAAAAAGATTATAATAGGATACAGTCTGTTGATTTGCAACAAAGTTTTGGGGACAAATGGAAGAAACTAAAATTGATTTGTTTTGAGCAACATAATGAAAATAATAATAACAATAATGCATGTTTATATAACACCAGAACCAGGTAACCCTGTTCTGAGGCACTATACAAATAATTGTACCATAAATACATGCGGTTAAATCAAATTTTTTCGGAAGGAAAAGGGAGTTCTCAGAAGCATCTCAACTTATATGCATGTCGTATTTCCTACCAGCCGAAGGAAAGATATTTTGGGTCATCCTTAATACACAACACTATAGCATTCAACCCAATAAGAGGCAGAAGCAGAACAAAATTGAGACATCGCTGCCTATTAATCCACCATTATTCAATAAATAATGATTAATTTTCACCAAACTATTACAATAAATATTAGCTAATGTCTTTTAATTTCATCTTGATTTTATAAACGAAAAATTATTAAAAGACATGACAGACGACAACTAATGATTCACATGTGCATCATGGAACTGCTGATCACAGTATTCTGTAATTGATTAATTTGCTTGGATCATTGGAATCAACTTGTTCATCAATTTATTGCACAAAGACACTTTAAAAGGAGCCTCAATTTTGGTATTTCTCACTTCCTATACAACATTAGTACATGATTTATTAAGAAATTTTTCAACCAAACCATCACAATGGAGCACCTTGTGGCATATGAACTACATCCCAGTTACAAGGGTGCTAAATTCTCACCAGATCGGTTGATTTTGGTCACAGACTCTGTGACCCATGGGAGTTTCTTCCCAATTTCTTCCTGGAAGAAAGGTTTCCTTCTCGGTAAAAATCCATTTCTTCCCATCGGAAGAGAAGAAATATATTTCTTCCAGGAAGAAACCCAACCCTGATTCCATTTTTACCTACTCTTTTTTTAACCTACTACTTTTTACAATGAGTAGGTCTCTGAGTACCAACTCCGAGTACCTACTTTGAATGCCTACTCCGAGAAGTTTATATTCCAAGTAGGATTGCCATGAAAGAAATATTTCTGAATTAAAAAATTAAATGGTAAATTAATTTGTGGATTTCATTTTTTGTATGAAACTCCAAATCCAATTCAAAGTTGATCAATTCCAATTCCATTTTTTTAAATAATCAATTCCAATTCCAGAATTGATCTCATGTCTGCTTGGAACCATATTAATTGTTTTTTTACTGAATGACAGTGAAACTTTAGAAACCTTTTCATATCATGCATGACTCTGATTAGTACAGGATCATGGTTAAAACCATCTAATATACAGGAGTAGGTGAATGATCCCAGTTTTCTTCTACAGGCATTATATTTATTCAAGGGTTTTTTTGTTCTTGTTTTAATAGCCAATATTATTACCATGACATTTCCTGATTTTGTAAAATTCCAGGACATTTCCAGCATTATTTTCTATGCTACAGGAATTAATGAACCCTCTCAATCACTACACTAAGGAACCTAATTCATGAAAAGTTACAATTCATGATAATCCAAATACAAACTCCCAAGCTCAGGAGTATAATATAAATAGAACAGAATATCTCTCTACCTAGTTTGCTAAGTCATTATACTTACTGTGCTTTTTGAAACACTGCTATCTCGCGCATCTTCTGTTTTTGTTCCAGTGCCTCCATCTGGGCCTTAAGTGTGGCTTTCTCTAGTTCCTGTTGGGATTGCATGCTCCATTCTTTATCATTACCATTATTAGCCTTCTCCTTGAGAGCTTTCAGTTCCAGCTGAGCATCGCGCTCCTTAAGAACTTCTGTTAGTATTAAGGCTCCCTGACAAAATAACAGTAGAACTATCTATTACAGCAACCTAAATAATATTTTATTTTTTTCTTATGATACTGTTATGCACCAGATTGAAAACTGGGGCCATTTCAAAATGGGACCATCCTGTTTCACAACTGATGCAGTTTTAAGAATGCCTGCCCATTTCACAACTGTGTTGGAATGAAATGTCCCTCGGTTATTTCTCCATTTTCTGTATTATTAGACACTTATCTAGCAAATTACATGTTGTGGTAAAAATTAAATTGAATATAAATGACAGAGACATCTCTATACATAGATATATGAACAAATAATTCTGAAAACAGTAAATTTGTTGAAACAGTCCACTTCCCATTTCGTAGCAGGAAGTGGACCATTTCGACAACTTCAAATAAATAGGCCAATAATACAGAAGCTACATATAGATATGTGAATTCATTACTTTCTGAAAACCTAAAATTATTTGCCTAATTTAAACACTTCAAATGTTTAAATTTGAGTCGGAATAACCAATTCAGATGTGCCCATGCCAAGATTCAAACTCAGGTGGTAGTGATCTGTGATCCAATGCGCTACCAGTTAGACCAAGCAGACACCCTTGTTTTCAGAATGAAATACGCATATAACTTACATGGAAGCCTTTGACTCTGTCTGTCTGATAATACTGCTGGGTTTTTGCCTTTTCGATGGCTTCTTTTCTCTTCTCAGCTTGGTACTTAGCTTCCTCAATATCAACAGCTTTCTTCTCTTCCTCTTCCTTCTCATCTCTGATCTTCCTTGCTTCTAACTTCCTCTGTCGCTGGCCCTTTATATATCATCCAACAAAATAATGTGCATGAATTAAGGATAATGCACAAATCACCAAAGGTCAGTTTGGACCTTTATAATGGACAACAAAGGGTGTATTAGATAGACAACATACTGCTAGTGAACATGTAACAAGGTTTTTTTAAATATTATTACTCTAATTCATATGTGTTTAATCTGAAAAGTTCTAATATGGAAAATTTCAAATGGATTTTGTATAGAAAATATTTATGTCTTAAATATAATACACATGTTTATAAATTCAAGCAAGTCTCAATAATATACAACACATATTGCTAATATAAGTAAGAAACAGTGATTTAATTGAACACACTGAGGTAGTTTATGAGGCAAGGTGTCCTGGCATACCTAATCAACTGTCAGAATGTAGTAGCTGCATGTATATAGCTTGACATCATGATTTGGCTACTTGATGGTGGTATTAAAACAGAATTATGTAGGATGACTTACAACAATCGTATTTGACCAGTTCTTGACACGTTCTTTTGACAGCTGATGTAAACGCTCCTTTGCTTCACGGGCACCCCTGATCTTCTCCTGTTCAATAGTCCGCTTATTCAGCTGGTACTGTATCCGTTCCCAGTCTTCCTTCTTAAGTACAGTCACTTGGCGTATATCAGGCTGTAACATGGCACTGTGTGGTTGGTTGTTGTAGTCAATGCCTATTTGTGGACCTGAACAGAACAAGATTTGGCCAATAATTATAGCTGCAGCCGTTTATTTTATGTATGATCAGTAGACATTTCTTGACACTCAGCTAGCTGGTTGAAGACCTGTTTATTTTCTTTGGAAGTATTCACTCAGCTATATATTTGCTTAAATGCAGAGATGGAAATTATAACAACAATGGGGTGAATTAAAAATGTTATAATGGTAATTCAAGAATTAATTTGATAGCAAATACCTCAATATGACTCTGATATAAAGTTAAGCATTGAATAGTATACTGATCGATAGAGTACACTGTGTTAAATTGAAAACAGTATAAATTATTCTTTCAACTCATCAGGTGCCTTAGGTATCAGTACGTGCTCTTGGGGGCAATTAATGAGTCGTTGGCTAGAAATTGTCAAATTTAATACCAAAACAGCACATATTCTTAACTTTTATTGGTCTTTACTCAGGTGACACACATATTTTAAATATATCAATTTCATGAAGGGAGATGTATCTAATAGAATAGGGATATTGATAGTATACGCTAAAAAGCTTACGAGAAGTGAATCTCATGAATGATGGAAAAGATATCCATTTTAAATGCTAACAAAATAACACCATTCCTAACAAATCATCTGAAAATGGTGCAGAATAATAACAATAAATAGATCTAGATAAACACAAACTGTAATTGTGTAAACAGTATTGATTGAGTATAATAAACAACAACCACAATAATAAAACAATTATTAGAAATCTCGATTATCATTATGCTGTTAAGATCAGCATCAACAGCACAGTACTATATTTGTCTTTACAATTACGAAAAGTAGTAACATAGAAAACCCATTTCTGTGTTACAGGCCATTTTAAATAACATGTCGGATTTCCGTCTCCGTTCATAAATCAGATTAAACTTACTTCTAACGAGACCCTTTCGCCTTCCATGCAATACTGGAGCTGACATGATTCCTTTTTGTACACGAAGGGTAATTTCACAATTATAAATATAATGAATTAAGTTGGGGGCCTTAACAGCCCCGGTTTATCTTTGAATTTTGATTAATGATATATTTTGTTAACGCCAAACAACACCGATGGCTAGTCTATCACTAAGGCAAACAATTGTCGCTAGTCGTTACGTCAGTTCCTGTTTTGTGCTGCACCCTAGCGATTGCTGACTGAACATTTCTACAACTTGTAGATCACTAGATGGCGCTATCGTCTACGAGGAGATTGGTTACAATGTCAACTGTTTGGTTTCAGCAAGAAATTGTGATCAAACCGAAAAAGAGAGGCTGCCATTTAATAACAAATGAAATTGAGCGTGTTGATGGATTCTCATCAGTAAAGATTGGTTTATGTCATGTATTATGTAAGTTGCACGAAATGAAATTGTTTGAGCGATAACCGTTATCGCTCAAACAATTTCATTTCATAACGGGGTCCGAATCTCTGATAGTGTCTAGTGATAGGCCTAGCCTAGCCTTGTGTACCAAAATGTCCCGCTGAATCAATGCATGTGAGTGTTATTCAAAGAACATAACTTTCATTTCGTCACGATCTGTAAAAAAGTCGAAGTGAAACCTCACCAATTTAGCATGGGTAGTGAGTGAGTGGTCAAGCTCTCCCCGGGCACAAGAGAGCGGTATTCAAGCTAAGGGGTAGGTTAAGTCTCACGGCGTCTGTGTGATAGAGATATACATATATGGTCATAAAGACTTGAGTCAGTTGCCTGCACACCTGGGATAAGTATATTTTCATGTCTGGCTGTTGCTGATCACATCTCCATTTGCCAGATTTGGGCAAGTGACTTTTTGAGTTTAAATTCACAAACTGCAGTTTTAAGTTTAGATCTATTTCCCCCCCAAAAATTCTTAATCAGTTTCTAGTTTTAAAATGTTCCTTGCAATAATCACTTCCTTGATAGCAAGTCACATGTACACATATCATATAAACAACAAGAACATCATCCATCAAATAGTATCCAGAGGATAGGTTCAATTTTATTTAAGCCTACCCTAGTCTTCACTATGGGTTTCAACTGCACATGCAAATTTCAATAAAACAAACATTATACTGCTTTAATGCCATCAATGTTGTTTGACATTGACTAGACTGTAGTACATTGGTTGCCAACATAATTGAAAATACAGTAGAGTACATGTCTGTAAGTTGCGTATATTGACCTCTTTTCTGATGTCTTCGATCAGTTTGGTATGTTAGGCTTGTGAAGATACTTACTAAATCTTCTTCATGTAGGATCACACATCAATATAAGGCCACAAACAAAGAATGCCAATGTTTTCTGTCAACTTCGTGACTTTGCCCCAACTCTATCCGAGTGTTTTCATCTCCCACTCCATTGATCATCTCTAGTCTATGTCTCCTTTGGTCTCACCAGAACTTTTTTTTCACTAGGAGTCCAGTGGATAGCTACTCTCTGAATGTATGTCGGTGGCATTCTGCAGATGTGGCTGATCTATCTTCTGTGGCATTTATTCTTGAGAGAGAGAGAGATTGGCTACATGCCTGTTCTTTTGTGGAGTTCCTTGACATTTGCAATTTTGTTACACCAGTAGATTCTTATTTTTAAAACCTTCTAGCATCTGACATATCCCTTTGGTAACTTTCCATGATTCTGCAGCATAAAGTAGTACACTAAAGACGTTACTCTTGAACAGACAAATTCTGGTTCTATTGCCAATCTGATTGGTCTTCCAGATATTCTTTAATGCTCCAAATGCCCCTCACTGGATTTTGCAACATAGAACAAGAATTGATACCAGGCATTAAACAGCTGATGATGTGTTGTTGTGTTTGGTATGAAACAAAGGTGATGATGAGAATCTGGCAGTTTTTCTGGCAGTCATTCACTGTGAGAAATTAAACATCAGATACTAACAGCGTTACTGTGAAACCATCTGAAAAGGGTTTAGCTAACGGTAAGAGATCTAGAAATAACATCCAGCTTCAAGAAAAAAAATACCTTTCTTCAAGCCGGAGTAAATATTCTACACGACTCTGTGTGAGAATTGAAGAAACAGAAAAATTCTCAGCTACAGCACAAGACACCACTAAATTGAACAAAACAATCATCAGCTGCAGCCGACTCTCATTTAACAAACACAGACATTTAGGCCACTACAGCCTTACAAGTTAGAGAGGATGGAGAGGACGTCGCACGATTTGAAGAATCAAATTAATTTCCAAACATCTATCCCTAGAAAGATAATATTTCTGCGAGAAAAAGCTCCGGAATTTAACGAAACAGAAACAAAAGTTACTAAAGAAGAAGAAGGAAAATGTATGCCTGTAAGATCCAGATATGGGATCAATTCAATTCCGGAATCGGAATTTAATTATTTAAAACAAGTGGAATTGATAAAATTAGAATTGCAGTTTCCTACAAAAAAAATTAATTCCACAAATTAATTTGTCATTTCATTTTTTGTTCATAAATATTTCTTCCATGACAATCCTACTTGGAATATAAACTACTCAGAGTAGTAGATTTCAATTAATTATTATAATCTTGATTATTTTAATACTTAAATGTGGCATTATGTAGAACATATGTTCTTTTTTTGCAGTTTGTGTACTTGATCCCCATTTGAAAGTTGAATAATTAGCCATTTGTTATGTTAAATTGGTTAAATAGAAAATGAGACTTTTGAGCAGTTTGTATATTGAATATTGAGTAGTATGTAAGTAAAACAGTAAAAGTACTGTACTCACGTGAATAAGGGCCTTTATTTGAATAACAACATTGAAATTGACTTTAACATCAGGGGATCAGAAAGCATGTTCTAAGCACATTTAAGGATCATATGAAGCCTTAAGTAACTTCTTTCGATGCAATGCCATCACACAATGTCACAAGACCAGTGTAAGCCAGCAAGTGCCAGAGACAGCAGCTCCCAAGCACTGCATCTGCTGTTCGTGCATAAAAAAGAAAAATGACATCTACTTGAATAAGGGTATGCTTGAATAGGCCTCAGAGAAAAACAGTGCTTATAATAAATAGTCGACAGAGCCCTTATTCGCATGAGTATGGTATATGTTACAAGAACAAACTTTGTTCTACCACGAGACAAGCTTATTAACATTCTCTAGACACATTTCATTAATAACTTCGTTGACACCAGTAGATTATTCTGAACAGATTGTGTATACATAGTAAGAGGCATTCTTTACGGAATGGCCACTCATCCATATGTCCCATGTGTGACCAGTGCCATAGCTAAATAGCAAAAACATGCAACAACATATTGAGAAACAATCAATTTAACATCCAATTATAAAGATTGTGCAATTATTACTTTATGGGTAAGCATTATTGCACGATGCCACATATAATTATACCAGCATCAACCAAAGTGAACTGCAGTGTTTGATTACTGGTCATCCAGTTGCTAACTATATCAGTTGAAGAAGCCATCCTCAGCATTAAATTATTCTCAGAACAGATTAACTTGTTTAGGCCATCAATAAAACAAATATGTTCCTGATCACTGAAGTCGGAAAGTATCTAGTTAAATAATAGAATATTTCAAGCATTGGGTTATGTTAGAAAGTGCATTTGCCTTTTTTATTATAGCAATAATGAACATCATACAAATTCAGGTGATTTTAACTTTTTATGTGTGTTTCAATTCAATATTTACAAATTTGTCGGCCAGTATAGCATTTCCTAAGAACAGCTCAGTTTAATCTAGGTTAAGTTGCTAATGCCCCAGTTTAATTCACTGAGTTTGGCTAAACCAGTTTAACCAAAATTAAAGTCCAATCATGCTTGATATTGAGTAATTGACTGAACATCCATCAGTTTGAGTGTATCTCTCATTGTTATTCTTATTGGTAGATGAAGCAGTATTTTGCCTACTTAATGTAGTAACCATGTCACAAATATGTTTATGTTATCCTTGTTATGTGTACATAACATGGTCATGAACCATGAAAATTTACATGTACAGTTAGGTTTGGATTGTTAATTATGATTAATTATGATCTTGGAAATATAAAAAATCAATTAGCATTAGTTATGTATCTATTCATCAATATCTCCCCCTTTATCTCGAGGTATTTCATTTACACATCTTTAATTATGATGACAATATTTTATTTTGTGTGTGTGTGTGTGTGTATGCATGTGTGTGCCTTGTATCAGGGACTGTTAAAACTTGCATGCAGTCCAGTGGTGGTCAAGAATGAGTAATGTTAACTTCGTTATTTTTTTATTTCAGTAAAACACACTTCAGCAAGTTTATCTCTAAATGAAGTAAGTACTTCATGTTTGATTTTTGTTCAGTTGTTTCTTGATGAATAAATCACTCGCCCATATTTGGTATTATTGAAAACAATCATTTAATTACCATATGAAATACAATTACGATATAAAATATAATTACCATATGAAATATAATTACCATATTATATAAACTCAAATAAAATAATTTACTTACATTACAGTTATAGTTTATATAAATAGTTTCATTATACCGGTAATTACATTCTAATTTGCATACTGATATATTTTAAATAGTTACATATCTCTATTTAATCATACCCATGCCTAGAATTTGCGAGAATCAACATTGATTCTTGCAAATCATTTTGGTGAGAATTAACATTGATTCTTGCAAATCGATTTTGCAAGAATCAACTTGTATTCATGTTAGATTCCTACTTTAAAAAATCCCATGTCATTGTCAGATTCATTTATGTCAATTTCATCATCTGTAGATGGAGCTGTAGAAGGTTCTGCATGGTACACAGCAGATTTCCCAACATTTAGTAGTTTATGCTGAATATTCGGTGCATTTTGTGCGAATTAAGTTATTCATGCAAACAAAAAATTGCTTGAATCAATTTGTGGATTTGCATCAATACCCCTAACAAGAATGAGGATTTTTTTTACTGGCCTTCTGTTGTTTGGATATACTCCCTCCCCCAACATAATGTACCTGAAACATAGAAGCTCTTCGGTATAATCCTTTGGGATTTGACTCTCCCTGATGTAATCCCACAGGATATTGCTTTGACTCTGAGATATTATTTCATTCAATATAGACCTTCAACCTAGTTGTCTAAACATATTGTCGTTGAACCCGGAGATCGGTGTTCTGATAACATTGAAGTAATAGCACTACACAGCAAACCTCGAGGTTGTAGGTTCGAATTCAGCAGCTCTTACCTGTGTTTGTGGGATGTGTATCTCTAACAAGTTGTCCCTCAGTCGTAAATCCCAGATCGACCCATTTCCTGGGGCTAAATGGCTGAAATCAGCTCGAACAATTCGTTGCACCCACAGTGATGATGAAAAATCGACTGACAGCTGTCAATATGCTCTGCTCAAAAGATATTTACCTCAATTATTTTGTTACTGGTCTCTGTGGTCCCAAATTCCTCCATAAAATAACTAGAATTAAATTCCTGAATATGTATATCCATTAACAATTAGTTGTAAATAAAACACTTGATCACTGAATGCTAATAAATCAGTTATTGCTGTTTCAGTGAACTCATTGAAATAATGATCCCTTAAAAATAAATACCTCTATTTTATTTTCAGAATTGGGATCCAGATGTCAGGTGAGTTTATGAGTTGGTTCATGAAGACGTGAAATCATCCACATCAGATGTTTTATTCCAGTAAGGCCATTGTTTTTTGAATACTTGTTTCACAAGGCTGCTAATGTAAATCAGTTATTGCTTTGTTTCGAGTGAACTGCGATTATCGAAAGTTATAGTGATCCCACCTTAAAAATGGAAATATCTCTATTTTATTTTCAGAATGGGTACGTCCAGATGGTCAGTTTGTTAGATGTCTTGTGTAAGATGTTCATGAAGACGTGAAATCATCCACATCTACGATGTATTACTTCAATAAGGCACACTTAGTTTTGATTGCAATCTCTGCTTTCAGCAGGCCTTTGCCGCAGTGTATTAAAATTGACTTTTATTCTTTTTATTATTATTTCCATGCCAACCCACCTGACAATGACTTAAAATATGCGGAACAGTTTGTGACGGTTCTAGCAGAAACATTGAGTCAACCAATCAGCAACTGCACAAGAATCTGTTGGAAAGATGGTGACTCATGCCTGCGTTGACAGTGGCATGTTTATTGTTTACTATTCGCTGATGGTTCACGCTCCAAAGAAAATGATCATGGCTCAAAAAAGCAGAACTATTGGAGAGATTGTAAAATACTAACTAAAGGAAGGATGTGTTATAGAAAACATTGTCATGGGCCAGACAATCATCAGACATTCCAGTGGATATCATTGTCAAACTGAATTTGAATATAAAAATACAACATAAAACCAGAGTAATCCAGAATTTGTGTCATGGGGCATTTGTAAATGTTTGAGTACCGAATCTGAAAAATCTTTCAGAAACTAGAATTTTGTGTCAATTTGTTTTGACTGACACTATGTCGTCAGTGATTTTTTTGTCCCGACCAACCCTAATCATTTTGGGAGGGAAATTTTCTGTAAAACAAGTAGTAAAAAAAGTGACTGAAGTTTAAATTTAGCTTATTGGAAAAGTTAATTGAAATATAAGTGTAAATGGAAAATAGAATAGCAGTCTGTCTTAAATACGAGATTATGATACAAAGTAGTGGAATCACATTATATATTGTAATATTTAGCGAGGTATTTAAATATACAGCAGTCCAACAATTATTTTAGTGTATTTCCTCAATAACTGTTAAACATCTAATCCAGATATATTGAAAATAAATTGTGAATATTTCATGAATTAAATATGGAAATGTTGTGCTTATTTTCTTAGTAAGGAGTTGATGTAAAGTCAACACTAAATTCAATGGACATGAAATATTT
Source organism: Paralvinella palmiformis (assembly GCA_025642065.1). Classification (NCBI taxonomy): domain Eukaryota; kingdom Metazoa; phylum Annelida; class Polychaeta; order Terebellida; family Alvinellidae; genus Paralvinella; species Paralvinella palmiformis. Next base: position 256,289 of record JAODUP010000518.1, on the reverse strand, counting down.
GTTGTAACAGCACATTTATTGGTGATACTAATAGCTATATATACTGTTTTAGTATAGCTGGTAGCGCATCGGATCAGAGATCACTACCACCTTAGTTCGAATCTGGGCATGGCCATATCTGAAGGGTGTTTCATCTTTGACTTCACTTCATTACCTTTAGAGGTCGCTCGACCTATTTAGTCTACCTTGTGCACAAACATGGCTGTAAAACATGAATCATCATCGTATATGGCACCAGGCTAACCAGCGAGCAATAAACTGTAACCTCCAATGAAAAACAATATATGAGAGTGGCAAGTGACCGTTAAGCCAAAGACATATGGGGGCTTAGACTTTGTTGTTCGAGGGAGAATCCCTGGGCTGTCGCTTATTCGGCACAGCCTCTATGTTGGAGTGGTTGAGAAACATCCTCCCCCACCACTCACAGGGGGGCAGTACGGAAAGATGGAGCCGAAATACCCAGAGGGTGGTCACTGCCAGAGCCTGTGACCGTTGGCACTGAGTGCCAAGTGCTTAGCCGCTAGGCCACCTGAGCTCTCTGTGGCTGGCACACAGGGAGTGCTTTATATACTTGAGGACGAGTCCACCAGTGAGTGTAATGTGCTTTGGGATGATCACAGTGGGAACCTGAGAGTCGACCTCCCCCTCCCAGGTCAATGAAATACCAAATAATTATTATGCTACCTGCAATATAATTTGAGGCACAGTTATGATATCTGTATATAATTAAGACAGCCAAATTTGCATACGTACATGTAATTTGTAGTGTCATTTGTGTTATTTAATGATACTATTTATAAAACAGCCATCTTGTAATGTGAAGCACCAGACTGAGAGAGAGATTGGGGTCAGGATATTTTGATGGATCCAGTCTGGATCATCCAGACATCTCTTGACTCTGGCTTCTGTAAATGATATTGTCATGGATTAGCCTCAATTTAAATATTCTATTCGTGATGTCTGCAACCTGGATCACATGATATATTTGTCTTAACTGTATCTCAGACTCGAGCATTGATTGTTAACTGTCACTCAGTGAAGTGGCACGTTGTGATATAAATACCAAGCTAAGATTGTGCATAAAGAAACCTTTTATTAAAAATTGCATTTGGTATCGGTCTTCCTGTGAACAAGATTACTCTGATAGTGCAGTGGTTAAACTATTGCACTGCAAACATCCAACTTGTGGATTCGGATCCTATTGAAACATGTGTTTGTGTGTTTCCCTACGGGTTGCACCTGAGCCGTATTTACCAGGTGTGACCAGCACCAGTATGCTAAACAAGCTACTTACTCACAATCAGATTTACATATGTTATAATCTTTCACCAGTATATAATCTTAGAATTGGACTAAACACAATTTTTATGTGACTGGCATATCTTGAATAATTTCTGTTCAATAAATAGATTTTAATGGTCAACCAAATTATATCATATATAGTAGTAGTATATTTGATTGACATAGCTTAATATTAACATATATACATAATATGCAGGTGAGGAAGGTTCATCAATGAGAAACATTATTACAATATTATATATATATATATATATACACAAAAAATAATACATATTATCGCAGTCCTGTATAAGTTATAACCCATATACATCATGACAATAAGAATGATTAATAATTGATCCTTTTACTTGAAAATATTTACACTTTTTAATATTACATTGTTTAGCATATATATAAAAATGAGTTTATTTTAATAATTATGATTATATTATTGTTGTTATTAGTATGTTTTATTATTGGCCATTTTAAGCTGGGACACAATTTTGTTTAATACTCATTTTGTTTATTTATAGAGTTGACATGGAGATGATGTTAAACAAACTGGTGCCTGAGGTAAGCTAAATAAAATATAATGATAAATCTTAGGAGTGGGTGTCGTGGTATACCGATGTGACATGTTCATTGATTTGAATACTTTTACCGAAAACTATCCCTAGATATTTTACTGACTCGTTGTGGGCAATGAACAATACCCTAATACGTAATGCTGGTCTGTTTACATATTTGACGTCATTTGGTGAAGCTAAATAGATATTTCTTTTATAATATAATAATAATAATAATATATTTAATATGATTGATCATGGATAAGATCAAATTTTATATACTTACAGCCGGGTGTCACTAACATAAAAGTGATATCATATTGGTCGCAGATCTCGTATATTTTTAACCCTGTAGTACAACAGATAACAAATATAGAATATAAGACATGATACCGTGAACAGACTGTGGATGCTTTGATGATGCATTGGTTAGGGCTTTGTGAGTTATGAGTTCGAACCCACCTATGCCTGTGTTCTTGGGATGTTTCCTTTGGCAGTCTTGCCTCTCAATCGTCTGTCTCAAGTGTGACTAGCACCAAGGTTATATAACTCAACAAAGATGCTCTAAGAGCATTATTCTAATTAGGAGTCAAACCATTCAAGCATCAATTAGTGTGTTTGTTCATCTTATGCCTTATTATATATATATATATATATATATATATATATATATATATATATATATATACATTACCTAACTGTCTTTAGTAAATATTTAATGCTGAGGCAATGTAACTATTCCATACTTTTCCAAACAATAAAAACTGGATATACTTTCTACTGTCAGTATAAATATATTTATTTGTCTAAAGCACCTACTGACTGATTGTCTTTTATTCTCAGGAATTCAGTAGAAATCTGTGATAAATGCTCTTCTGTCACCATTTTAGCTTTGTGCACTAGTCTAATAGCCATTTGCATATAATTTAGTGGAATACTTCTATATGTATACACACATCTCATCTTAGGTAGTAAAATATGTATCTGTCTATCTAAGGTCGTATCATGATAGAATTATTCTGATAAATCATAAAGAAATTTTATTTTTCTATTTATAGAACACTCCATTTCGTCATAGTAGTGAAGGACCAGATGATATGGTGAATAGTTCTCCTTAATCTTGGGTATATATACATATTTTGTGAAGATATATATATATATATATATATATATATATATGTTATAGTAATATTACATTTGAACATACACTATATCTTTCATTATACCTACATGTGCAAACCCTACAAATGCATTTGCACAGGGGATGCACAATAAATATATGGATTAAATAATAAAAATAAATATCTTTCATTATGCACTTTATTGTACATGCAGATATTTGGGTTGTTTTTCCATTCATCTCAGATCAAAATAATAAGTAAATTTGGTAAAGTGCCAATATAATTTTCATGGGAAATAGTCGATATGGTATTATTTTAATTGGAATTGGATTTTGTTGACATTTAGTCTACCTGTGTGTACATGTGTGCTTTGTTTATAGCCTGCCCATGTTAAGACATCACTGATGGGGTGCAACGTTACAATCCCAATCACAGATGGAAAACTGAACCTGGGAACATGGCAGGGACTTTGGCTGTGTGAACACAGGAATCATGCCAGTAAGTCTCTCTCTCTCTCTCTCTCTCTCTCTCTCTCTCTTTGTATATTAAAAATAAAATAGTAAATTTAATCACACACCTCAATGTACAAAATTGGCATCACTGAGATGGTATTTTCTAATTATCCATTTAAATATCTTGACAACAAACAGACACACACCAGTCTGTCCAGTGATCCAACTTTTGTCTCCACCCTAATTTTCTTACCTTTTCTCCAAAATTCCTACTATTTTCTTTTTTATCCCTACTTTTGTATTTTGTTTTGCTCAGTGTAATTACGAAATGACAGGAAGTGCTATGAAACTCAACAACTTTTTTCTTTGTGTCATCATATATTTCACAATTTGAGTCACCACATGACCCAAATTTATACCCTCAAAGTCAGTGTGAAATGAAATTTTAACACAACATATATAGGCTAGTCCAGTTTCCAATGGGGTAACTGAGGGAATGTTACAGATGCGTGACAAAATATGAAGGACCACTTTATATTGGAAGCAAAATATACAGTAAATCAACTGATATATGTCTAAAATAATCATCATCTAATACATTATACCGTGGTCTGTTATAACATGAAATCGGATATGACATGGTCAGACCTTGGACCCTGAATCGTGGAATCCATGACAGATTATTTTTGCAGGAAATGGCATGAAATCTGCAACTGACCGATAAAATATTTCAAAATAATTTGAATGCGTTTTCACAGCTTGTAATTCACACATAAAATTATAGCCAATGGCCGCAACATACCCATGTGTTTATTTATTGAGCCAAACTTAATTACACATCACCTTGGCTTAATCAGCCAAACAAACAGCCCAATCACACCCCTCAATTATTTTGTGACTTCACCCACTAAATGAGTTTGATGACGTTTTCATTACAAAAGCAGATAAACAAATACATTTTTAACGGACGTTTATTTGCACACATGCATCTATAAACATTCATTTATTAGTTCATATAGTTACTACCCTCATCTGTAAAACATGCACTATTTCTGGCAGATAAATATCACCAATCCAAGATGGCTGCTACGTTTTGCCCAAACAGGTAACATTTATGTTTAAGTCAGCAAATGATTAAACAATTACTAGGAACATTTAAGGAATAAACAGTTGTATGTAATGTTAAAGGATGGTGCAAAATGATGTGAATACATGGACTCCCTATTATCGCCCACCTCAACAGCTTACTTCAAGGTCCACCTATAACACGGTCGATGGGATGTGAACCCCAACGACCATGTTATAATGCGGCCCGAATGTACTATCAATGTAGGGTCATCTATGGGTCTAACTTTGGGTTGGTTCTGCAGCAAGTTTCATAATGCTATTCATCTGAATATCTGGTACTCAAATGTTCTCTTGCTATGTTTATTGTGCTCCTTCAACACTCAGATGAAGCTGAATAGAGGAGTTGTAGTGCTGCTATGTTGAGCCTGTACATGGGTCTTGAAATTCTTTCCTTTGTTACAAGTGAGTTTTTATGTATTTTTTAAACCCCCATCAATTTTAATAATTTTCTGTTCAATTGTTTGAGTTTTAAAATATTAATTTTCATTTATCAACTAAAGTTGTCTCCATTGTTCCTTGTAAGCAGCTGATATCTAATGTCACAGTATTTTAGTTTATTTTTGTCCGCCTCATTTTTACATTACATTTTACAGTTACATATTAAGCCATGTAGAGGTTCTAATTATTCTATCAGGCTCTTTGTATCACTGCAATCAGTGCAATCCATTCCAATGCTGTTTTGCAGCTGTACAATGATAGTAGTACTTCAAGCATTTTTCAGTATCATCTGTATTTAACATTAATATGCTTTCTGATTTTAAGCCTATGACGTGTATGCACTCTTGGTGATGGTTTGATAGATTGGTGACGGACTCCTAATAGTACCCTATTATATCAACAATACTGTAAACAAGCCAGCTCACACAAAAATCCTCGAATTTTGGTTAAACAAAATGAACAAAAATGGATATTGAATCAAATAATGGTGTGTGGTAGATGCAAATTCTGTTTACAGTTCAGCCGGCACTCTGTGCAACAAATAATTTTGAGTGAAGTATAAAAGAACCCATGTTCTTGCATATGCAAGCATGGGTTTCCTCTATAATTGTCTCTACCTAGCCATAAATGAACTGGAAAAGGACATAAAACCCAATTCACAATTTTGGTAACACACAATACTGTTATATTAGCAGTTGCTGTCATTGTAATATCTTGTGCTCGAAAAATAAGGATGCCATGGTCATACTGTTCAAATCCAGGAAAATGTGTTCCATGATAGCTGTTGCATCAACTCATGAATGCTTTAGAGCGTCTGGAGGGGTATAAACAAGGACCAATTCAACAGTGAGCATCATTCCTTCACTATGAAGCTTAGCGACATTAGGCACTCATCAGGGGCATTAATAAAACCCAATATATCCACTGAGTAGGTGTTTATTAGAGGTAAGCTCTTATTGGCGAATAGATGTTCTATCATTGATGAAGGTAGCAGTTTAATGTGACCGTTGCCTAAGATTTATGATGATGCAGATGATTGGTGTTTTACGGCCGCTTTTGTACACTTGGTAGGCTAAATTATATTTCTGTCCTACTTTTCTCTTACTTTTCACAAAAGTGTGCTGGACAGCCTACACACACACACACACACACACACACACAACACACACACACACACACACACACACACACACACACACACACACACACACAATTACATATTGTCATCATAATGTGTAAGTGATATACGTTGTACATTTACAGGTGGACGACATCTGGTGGTCACAATTCAAGGCACGACAAAGTGACCTTGACATTATGACAATGGAGAGACAATAGAAAGATACAAAAACTGAAAGCTGTATCAAATCTGATAGTCATTATAGTTGTTGTCATTTATCATCATCTATCTATGTATCTGGGTTATGTAAATATTTTACATGAAAGAATTGGCTCTATGCTAATATTGGACTGATTAATAATGATGATACTGATGTTTATATTACGTACTCCAATAGTAGGACCCATTGCAAAGTGTAAGTGGAAATGTAAAACTGTAAAACAGTTTAAGTATAGAAGTGTATGCATGAGTGTTCTCAGAAGCACTACACATGATATTCCTGACTATGACTGGACCAGCTTTTTCGCGGATGACGAGAATGATTCCGATTTTGAGGGATTTTAATCATATTATAAGATAGAAAATTCTTTAAAAACTGGCAAGCTAATATTCTAGAAGTTGACCTCAACTTATGCGGTGAGCATATACTTGAGGAAAAAATTACAGTGTCAAAAATTGACCTCGACCTATCTGCCAGGTCGACTAATGCACAAGTACATACAGTATATACTGAATAAGCAGATTTATTGTTTACTTAAATAATATGTGTCTTATTTTGGGGAACATAACATAACAAATAAATAAACAACGTTTTATTATGACCTGTGTTTCTGAAAAATGGAAAGCTTTAACAGTAATCATAATATAGATTTTATATTGTAATTTTACTTTAGTTATTATTATTAGTGGTTTAACAGGTTAGCCACTGAACTGAAAAATTGGAGATCGAGAGTTTTGAAATGAATTCATGAAATTCTATAAGAAGGTCAGGAAGTTCAAAAATATTTCCAGTATTGGGGGTAATAATTCACCCTTTTAAAATGCCCTACACATGTGTATAGTTATAGGCTTACTAATTGTGCCCTTATCCCATCTTGCAATGTGCTAGTCTACTATCACTGACAGTACCTCATTTAGTATTTATTTGAGTGTGATGTTATAATTTTCAAGTAGGTATCCACCTTTAGAGAAGGATATATCTCCTAATGTTCCGTGCCAAATGATTTCAAATGTTTTCTGTTTAAAACGTCATGAAATGTTATGGAATTTCTGAAACTAATGCTAAAAATAGGTAACTAAGGCATGGCTATTTTCATGTTTGGTACAGTGACTGTGGGGTTAAGAAATATATTTTTAAGACAAAGTTAAATTAAGTTAAAAACAGATTGAAAACACTTTAATTACCTCATTGTATTTTACTAAAAGAACTCCTACAGCACAAAGATTAGATTTCCTGATCTGATCTGGTCAAGTTTTGAATGTCCATATTACCCTCCTTTGTTATATGACCTCTAGGGAGTCGGTCTCAGGCATGAATCTTTGATGTAAGCTATGCCATGTCAAACAAAGGACCTATTTGTTGAAAAATATATTCTTGCATTCAAACGTACCATAGCATTTTATTTGAATGGTAACGATATAATAGCCCATTATCTGGTACCTTAGATTTAGTTGGAAGTGTTGAAAGAATACTTCGTTTACTTGAAAAAAACATGTATGCTTTAAAGATCGATTACAGGGTTTTAACAAACGATAGTTTGTTTGACAGTGGGAACTTAAACCCACTTTATCATGGCATATGCACAAAACCCAAACTATATTAGTTGATTTCATCCACAGTTGCCTGTAGGGATACATAATTATTGATCTAAGTGCCATATATATTAATATATTTACGTGAGTGAACATGTAATAATAATAATATTTTAGGAGTTGTATGATTCCATCAAATAAAATGGTAACTCCCGAGTTTGGTGACTCTTTTAACTAATATAGAACTAGTACAAAGTTTTCCAAGATAAGCCAATCCAAATAGGAAGAAATTGTAATGAAACAGTCTTTGTATATAGATATGCAAACACACAGAACAATTAATAAACATGTTTTCAGAACAGATGAGAAGATGACCAACAGTGTTACATATTATTGTAATTAGTATCATATAACGTTTATAAAAGTCCCTTGAGCAGTTACAGCTTCAGTCCATGAGCTGGAAGCAGTGCTATGTAAAAGGAAGGACTCTGCACCCAAAGAAAACACTCACTTTCTCCTTTTACTTAAACTCCCCACCCTCCTTTAAGAATCCTGGATTTCATCAATCAATCATGGATCCAAGGACGTCTCCCAGACCGATGGAAAATTGCAGTAGTGATTCCTATCCCCAAGCCGGGTGGAAGAGGACATGGACCTATTTCACTACTCCCCACTTTATCAAAGATCATGGAATAACTTGTTCGGCTTCACCAAGGGAAGATCCACAGTTGAGTCCTATCTAGTAAAACTTACCACACTAGGATGATGATGATTGATGTTTTACGGCAACGTTTTTTGCACATGGTAGGCTAAGTGAGCCAAGCGACCTCCAAAGGTAATGAGGCGAAGTCAAAGACGAAACAATCTTCACATGTGCCCACGCCGAGATTCGAACATGGGTGGTAGTGATCTGTGGTCCAACACGCTACCGCTAGATCATGAAGGCGCCCACCACATTAGGAGAAAAATACAAGAAATAAATCCTCTATAATAGTATACACTGCCTTCTTTTGGATCTGAATAAAGCCTTTCGACAGAGCCGACCACCTTTTCCATTATACAGTCTATTTCCTTTCTTAGGTATTAAAAGTAGCCTCATAACTTAGATTTAAGACTTCATCAGCAACAATTTCCTTTCATGGTAGCTACTCTGATCTACATAACCTTAACGCTGGTACTTCCCAAGGATTGGCCCTCTCCCCTACATTATTCAATGCATTGATGATTTTCCTTATCTCCGTATTGGCGTCAACTCTGCCAATAAACTACAGACAGCCCTTAACACAACGGTCGCAACAGCCAACGACCTAGGACTCTTCTTTTCCTCAGTCAAGACAAAGGTCATTGTCTTCAACATTTCTCTAAACACACGGTCCTTTCACTTGGGTCAACAACCTATCGAAACTGTCAAACAGTATAAGTAAGGGGGAGTAATCATTGACCGCCACCTCTCATCTACTAACCATGCTGCCAATACTAAGCACAAGATATATAGTAGACTCAACGCCTTAAAGATGATATCTAATATCAAAATAGGACTCACTACCAACATGCTTGTCAATCTTCGTCAGCACTCCTCCATCAGGAATTAGGTATCCTTCCGCTGCGTCAGCTAGTATGCATGGTTAGAAAAGCCACAAACCCAGTCCCCAACATAGTCAGGATCCAGACAGAAATCCACAAAGATCCCAGAGTCCAACAAGACGTGTCTTGGTCAATGAAAGCCACGTGGCTCCAAAATGACATTGGAATACCTTCAATCCAACCAACTGAATCCCAAGAATCTCCTCCATGGGAAGATCCACCCCCTACATGTCCTAATTAGAAATCCCATCTTCAAAAACCTACACCCACACGAAGCTGCCAAACCACCCTCCAATAGTATTCTTGATCTAAATAACAAAAATATTATAGCCATCAACATATATACTGATGCCAGCACCCAGCAGGATGGCACGACCGCTTGGTCCTTTTATGTTCAGAAACAGGACCTTGATATGCAATGAAGACTTCCTTATAACACCCCCATCACCCTAGCATAGTTCCATGCCACACAGGCCACTCTAGCATGTAAGCTCTCCAGACACGGCACTGAGGACATAATCACACATTCAGATTCTATGGCGGCCCTCGCCATACTTTCCACTCGAAACTATAAAACCTATCCTGAAATAACGGCAACAACTTTTAAATCAGCCAAAGCCCTTCAACGACAAAGAATCCAATTAATCATCCATTGGGTCCCAAGTCATGTCGACCTTGAGGGAAATGAACGCGCTGACAGACTTACCAATGTCGCCACCAGTTTAAATGAAGTCATCCACGCTGAACAGACATCAGGAGCCTACAGTCACCTGATAAAGGGCCATTTCGCCCACCAACTCCGCCGTATAGCAAGGGAAAATACATCACCTCTCCATAATTGGTATAAGAAGACCACGATCATCCCTGACCTCAACTTCCTCCCTAACAGTCAAACAGCCACCCAGCTCCGGCGACTACGTTTCTTTTTACCAAGAACGTAGCGAATACCCTTCATAAAACAATATACCCACACTGTCAACAAGACTTTACCCCTACCTGCCATCAAGGACTAAAGGACCAACTAACCCCCAGCAACACAGCTGAACTGACCACGACATTGCCGCCCTCATCAGAAAGGCCACCATCACCCCTGACATTAACCTCCCTCTATTAAAGAAGGATCCATACACCTGTCACTAACATCATTTAACTTCATGTATGTATTCTAGTTCCAGAGGCTATGCCCAGTAAGCGATAGCCTGGGGTCAATCCCCAAACTACAAAAAGTAAAAGACAGCTTCAGACACTAAAAGCAAATTTGTTTTAAGACATCTTAGGAACAGTGTAGATGGTGTGTTATAAATATATGTCACAATAACTTATAGTGACATATATTTCCATGCCATTGACTCAAATATTCTTGGAGTCTCTTGATTATAGAGCTCTGAGCTGCTCCGCAACTCAGAGCCAGAGTTTGAATGGAATCAAGTTGTGTGTCTGTGGAATATTAACCAGGAACAAGGTTAAATAATCCATTCACTCACTCGTTCCTATAGCATTGTCCTTCTTACGTTATGTACTCATCGACACTCTCAATACTATGTGTATTTTATGTTAACTATATAGCGTACTTATGTGATTGTCTGAGAGACTCAAACCGACTTATTTTCTCGCCGCTTACGGAAGAGTGATACGGAAAGATGGACGCGAAAAATTATGAATGTGGCAACTGCCAAACTTCTGCATAATTAGGGGGGCTTTTAAAGTAGGTGAGCCACCCGCAGAAATAAGCCTCCTATTGTTGTCAGCCGATGAGCCTGTCTAAATATATATACCGGCTCTGTGGCCTCATGGATAGAGTGGGGGACTATTTATTCATCGTTATGGGCATGCTGTGCGGGAGGTCGGAGGTTCGAATCCCGGCCGTGGCAATATAATAGGCGGAGTTTTTCATCCACCCAGGCACCTGGTCAGGTTTTCTCCACCAAATATGCCATCTATTGTAAATTCTAAATTTATTTAGAATTAGTTCCCGTGGTGAAGCTGCAAATTAGAGACAATATGCGTCTGCGTCATTTGAGGTTATTATTATTATATCCGTAATAGGAAATGCCACGACGCTGTGAAGTATCTATAAAGTATATGCAGAAAACTTCTTCGATTCGGTATTTCGGCATCTCAAATGTTATATATTGTATGGTTTAGACTATCAGAGCCGACCATTGACCTGAAAGAAAACTAGACCGAACACTCAGTGGTGTTTGATTGGGCGACCATGACCAAACAGCGCTAACTTCCGTTCGGGGCAAAAAGCAACGTGGAAGCGGCTGCGCTTCGAGTTTTGAACCTATGAATACCAATGAGTGCATTATGATTTTGTGTGTACAGAGATTCTGTATTATTCCCGTCGTGTTTATATACCATGAAATATATAAATGTTGATTTATGCAAGCCCGTAGATCTAGTTTAGTTGGGATCAAACGCGATAGATAGAAGGGGGGTTATCGAATAGGCTAAATATAATAATAGTTCAGCTTAATTTCCCCCACCAAGACAACGCTTTAACAACTATTTTAAATGTGTTCCTTATATGTACCGATGAAAAGATATTCTTTTTGTATTACTTTCACTCCCACGGCGTATACAACCAACGAGAGAACGATGTTTATAAAACAGATTTTTCAGTTTGCGTTCCTTTTTGCCCCGGCCGGAAGTAGGGTCCGATTTGCCATCAAATCGGCAGCTGTGTCCGGTCTGAATCCCGGGCAACACCCCCTGCAGACAAAACCCCCTGAATGTCAGTGGTTGTTTTGAAAAAGATAATTCAAGCTGTCACTTAGCCAACAAAAGACCCGACTCTTCGTGTGTGTTAATTATAAGAAACAAAACAGGTTTAGATGCGTTTTATCTATGTCAGGTCAAAACGTTGTACGAACTCTAAAACGAACTCTAAACGATATAATTACATACCTTAATATAATCAAAGAATATTTATAACAAGACGTGTTACTTCGCGTTTTAACATGGGGCGCCATTTTGAATTCATGGAGCGCCAGGGCCCTAGCGACCGGAGGTAGATTGTCACGGACAGCTCCCTTCATTAACATGGCGCTTAATGGCACTGGTTCATTCTGCGCCGCTTTCAGCTACAGTAACAGGAAAAGTATGCACAAATAAAGACATCCCGAAAGAAAATGAAACTAGTGTAAAAATTTGATATGATCTGGCTTATTTTTAGATAAAGGATATTTTAAAAATATGCATAACAATTTGAAGTAGACACGCCCCTACTTGACATGACCCAAACAGTAGGCTCAAGCAAGATCTACCTAGATCTATATTTGTTTCAGACAAAATCTTATTAAATTTTATTGAACAATATCAACCTATTAATCACAAAATGGGTATGTAAGATATACATAAGCTTACAGTTACATGAACTGGAGCCATTGAAGATGTTATGGACGGGAGGTATATTTTACTTTGTTATTGTTAATAATAAATTACTATAATAATAATCAGATATTTTCCCCCTAATTACAGTATTATAAATAGTTGAGTATTTACATGATCACCTGCATCCACATTTATTTTAAACATAAGCAATTGGTATTTATAGATATATATGGACTTTTATTTAAAGGTTATGAAATTAATTATTAAATACCTTAACTAGTGGTAGAAACATTCATTTTGTTATTGACAGAAGTAAAAGATGGGTTATTAATTGTTGTCGTTCAGATACATGATGAGGAAAGCCATACATTACTTGAATACTAATTGTAGAGTGTATGATGTGCATTTCACTGAAACGGAATTCATGATCCAGACAAGAGATAAACTTATCTAGAATGCTATTCCAACTATTTTTTATGTACCAAATCCATCACATGCATCCACTGAAATCAAAGAGGAAGGTATTAACAGATAGGAGACCTATACAGGAGACAGGGCCAGATGTGATGGTAATTAATATTTATAAATATTAATGGTGAAAATTGGTATTATAAAATTAATTAAATAAGAAACAAGGCATCAAACCATGAAATGTTGTCAGCCCATTTCATATCTTAATCAAAAAAGGATTATTAGTACCTGAATGTTCAGCTCGTGTTCTTTAATTGGTATACTTCTCTTCATAACTTAAATGCATATCAAATAAAATTCTTTAACTAACTTGAAAAAAAGGAAAACATGTGTTTACACATTGTGTATGCACTTAATGGTTCAAGTCATTATTTTACAAGGTATTGTTCTGTTTCAGCCCTTGAAGTTCTATGATGATGAGATACCATGTAAACAGGCCAATTTCTTGAATACAGATTTACTGGTGTTGGATGTGATAGATGATTTTGAGTTATCTGTTACAGTAGTCAATGCATGTGTCTATTATATCTCTGAGTATATTCTGTCTAACTTTAAACAGTTCACTGAGCTGCACTAAATGTCATGTTTTTGTAGTGGTTGTTTAGAATTGGAAGCAATTTGGGTTATTCTATCCATTTGATAACAAATGACTGATTGTATCTGTAGATGAACCGGTGGCACAAGAGATTTGATGCTGCTTATTGCATGAAAGTACTAATTTCTCTATATCTAACATGTTAACGCAAACATAAACATTGTTAATATTCCATGTATATTCTTTGTCCTCAGCTGGCCTATATTGCATGGTCTATATGATTAAGGTGTAGACTTTAAATGAACTTATGATTTGTTTAGTTAATATATGATAAACGGACATGATGAATATATGCCATATGGTGGGAAGCTTGTACTGAATTGTGTTATGGTTGCGTTATAATAGCTGTATATATCATTATATGTATATATCCAAATAAATAAAAATGTATGGACTATGATAAACTGACATTATGAAAGTATGTGTGTATGCATTTACCTCATATATACCTAATTGTTTTCATTAAAAAAACTTTCACACACAAAGCTGAGAAATAACCTAAACCACGTTCAATTATTTTCTGATCAGCTGTCAAGTGATCGCAAATTGTAGGCTATGAATTAAGTGATTGGGCTGTGAAATCACTTAATTCCTTATTTACAGTTTCAGAGCTTCGTTTTTTCGATATCATGTGTGCACAATTAAAGTGTTAATTAATAAAATAGTATGTGATCATGTAACATATAGTACTAGTATTGGCAATTCACTTCAACCATGCGCACACATGTAGCCAACCAGAGAGCTTTTGTTTATCTGAGAAATACCTCCGGTCGCTGGAGGCGCCACTGGTTCAAAATTCAACATGGCGCGGCAAGAGTAACCCCTCTCTATATTTAAGCTCTCTGATATAATTACGTGGTTCTTTCGAAGTTACTGATCCCGTTATTCTGACGGGGAGTTCCGATATTTCACTGGGGGTTGCCTCTGTGGTCTAGTTGGTAGCGCCTTGGACTACAGATTACGACCACCTGAGTTCGAATCTCGGTGTGGGCATATCTGAAGGGTGTTTCATCTTTGACTTCGCTTCATTACTTTTGGCGGTCCCATTTAGCCTACCCTGTGCACCAACGTGGCCGTAAAACGCCAATCATCACCGATGTCTCGGCGGTTAAAGGACTGCGCTGCATACTTCAGCTTGAGGGGTCGAATCCGACTCGTGCCTGTATTTGTGGTTTGCTTCCCTATGCATGTTTCCCTAGGCAAACTATCTGGCAGTATGACCTACGAGTGAACAGCACCGGGGTTAAACAAATTAACTGAATTAGACCTTTACTTTAGTGGTCCTTCTGAAAATTATTACAAAGAATATTGAAAATAAACATCGATTGCGAATTGGCTTTAAATCATTTCTATTTTAACTGAAGATCTATCTATACAATTATAGAAAACGTATTATGGCGGAACTCTAAATAAAGAATATTTAATTTACAAATTGATCCAATTATTAATTTCGAATATCTAAATAATTCGAAATTCTTTTTAGGGGCTACTATTGTCCCCGTGATATTTAGACCACCTTGGTGAAGGCATTTGACCATTATGGCTGAAACGTATCGGATAATTTATTGTAATGGTTCAAGTGGGAATTTCTATATCGGAGAATTTATTGCAATGGTTCATGTGGGAATCTCTATATTTGTCTGCTTGGCTTTCAGGTATGATAAACCCGCGTAAATCGATTTAATCTTGCAACGTTATTCATTGCTGGACAGGCACACGGTTACTACGCTATCACGTGACTCAACATTAAGCTAAGATCGATTGCGTTCTATGTTTAGAAAGCTGAAGTGGTGTCAGTTACCTGTAACTAAGCTAATTGTTTATATAAACTGCGTAAAGGAAATGATGCGTCATTGTTGACCAGCTGTGATGCATACTACATCAAATCAGATAATAGACGATTAGATATTATTTATTTATAACAATGACCAATCATAATATTATCTTTATTTCTCCTTGTCTCTTTCACTTAATAATTGCGCGCGCGCGCGTGTGTGTATGTGTGTGTGTATTCTTCAGCTTTATAGCGTATATAAGGAGATTTTCAATTCGTGAAATTCGTCTAATTCCAGCAATAATAATGTTTGTTGGGTGTTTCAGTCTTCATCAAAATGCAAATTTTCCATGTGTAGCTGAATATCGGCGACATTTCCCAAATTAGTATATTACCGACGCTAAACTGAGAAATCACAGTCTCAGCCTATCCCCCACTCACTCACTCACTCACTCACTCACTCACTCACTCACTCACTCACTCACTCACTCACTCACTCACTCACTCACTCACTCACTCACTCACTCACTCACTCACTCACTCACTCACTCAATCACTCACTCACATCACTCACTCAATCACTCACTCACATCCCAAAGTGTGCAAACCACTATTTCAAGTTCCATGAAGAAGAAATCAATACTCTTCTTCCTGTGAGCAGGAGACCGCCCAGAAAAGACATATTAAATAAGACACCTTAGTTAAGATAGCTTCGACAAGACTACTCTGAGAGCCAAGGTAAGACTGCTTAAACTAGACAAGACGCCTTAAACAAGAGAAGACGGGGCGCCCCCGTGGTCTAACTGTTAGCGAGTTGGACTGCAGATCACTACCACCTGAGTTCGAATCTCGGCGTGGGCATATCTGAAGGCTGTTTCATCCTTGACTTCGCTTCGTTACCTTTGGAAATCGCTCGGCCCATTTAGTCTACCATGTGCACAAAATGGCCGTAAAACATCAATTATTATCTAAATAACACAAAACAGCTTAAAACGACACGATATTTTAATCAAGTAAGTGTTTTATTTAGGTTATGGGATAAGTCACTTTTAGTCCAGATAACCGAGGAATACATCCAAAGGGAAATGAGATGATTACGCTAACGCGTTTTCTTTATGGCTGAAACATCCCACAAATCCAAATAACATCCGGATTCGATCATATAATTCATCGTCCATAGTACAGCGTGCCAACATAATCACCATGGAATTCCCCCGGACGCAGACGCATACACACACACACACACACACACATGACCGCATGGACAATACAGCTTCGATTAGACACAACATATTAGACAAGACAGCCTAAATACTAGACAAGACAGTCAACTATTGTATTTGTTATATTACCTAGGTCAGAATATACTCGCACCAACAAACGATTTGGTACTAAAAATTAATGAATCATGTATATTATTGTCATATGACAGCCAACAAAGCATGACTGTGGCGAAACTGTGATGTGCATGTACGCATATATATATATATATATATATATATATAAGAGAGAGAGAGAGAGGGGGGATATATACATACCATCATATGACTAATATATATCACATGATTTTCAAACGCTTGTTATGCTTAAAATTACCAACAACATTCAGGATATAGACCACTGTAGATGTAATGTTACGGTCAGAAATAATTTATCAGCCATAAGCTCTATATGCCGTATATCTGCTATCAAGGTAGAGGGAGTCGGTGCGAAGAACAGTGAATGCAGGTAATACTGCTCGTGGATAAATGGATTTTTGTTGTGATATAATTGTTTAAATATGATGTAATATTCATGCGAGTCTAGGGTTTCGTGGTAACAAATGTAGAACCGTGGCCAGTTAAATATTAAATACTATGTCAGGGCACGTAAGTGTATTTGAGCCTTTCAGCCAGCCAGCTGTATACATAAGCGTATTCTTACAATGAATATGGTCTGCATGTGATAGCTGTATATTTGTTGATCGAAGGTACACAAATGAAGCGGTGAAGATTAAAGAACCTACAACACTTATAATGTACGTTTATAAGAGGTGGGTGTACGCATTGAAAGAAAACAGTGTGTACTTGATACGCCTGGTGGCTGTTCGCTATCTGTTGGACTTCAGTCTTAACAATAAGTATCACCTGTCCCAACCAGGTGTTCCAGTTTCTGACATCGTGTGTTTTCGTGTAAACTGATATCCAGTACCTGTCTCACCTGGCTGATTGTAACAGTTCTCACTTCACTGATATCACAGCCAATGCTATATTTTGCTCTCGCTTGCCTCATATTCAGCAAGATATCACTGGCGATGTTTTGATGTTTTGTTTTGGGGGGAGAATCCCCAGGCTGTCGCTTTTTCGGCACAGTCTCTATGTTGGGGAGCAGTACGGAAAGATGGAGCCGAAATACCCCGAGGTGGTCACTGCCAGAGTGTTTTACGTCCTCAGGGGTCTTTAACGTCCCCCTTTATTTTTAAATAATTCAAGGGAAACGGCTGCGCCATTTAACGTGGTCAGCCACCCACGATGTTGTGAGCCGAGAAATTAATCTCTGGAAAAGTTTCGACCTTTTTGCTTGGATCGAACCTGTTACCCTTGGCACCAAGTGCCCAATGCTTAACCGCTATGCCACCGGAGATCACATATCATTGACTTACCTGACTTATTCAGTAACATATTACATCTGTTCTACCATCAAATCGTATTCTAGCTATCAGGCACGGACGAATATATATATATATAACTTTAATATTTAGAATATTATTGTCATAGAATTAGTGGTAATATTATTATTATTATTATTATTATTATTAGTAGTAGTAGTAGTAGTAGCAACAATAACAACAGTGGTAGTAATGTAGTAATAATATAGAACTTATCCCAACCTACAAGGTAACTGCAGAGTAAATCGGAAATATTTGAGGTAAATAAACTTTTGGGGAATCCTTACATTATCCTAGAGATTTGGCCACGTTCTAGAATCGTACCGCATTTCATTCTGTTGGCGGAAGGATACATATCTCTGATTCTTTTCTCCTGTAAGCTATTTCACAAAGAGGGGTTGAAGCTACACTAAGCGTCCACGTGACTTGTAATGATATCATATACTGGATGATCTAATATACGATGATTGGTGTTTTACGACCACTTTGTGTACGTGATGGACCAAAGTGGCCTAGCGACTGCCCAAGATAATGAAGCGAAGTCAAAGATGAATCATCCTTCAGATATGCCTACAATGAGGTTTGAACTCGGGTGGTGGTGATCCGTGATCCAACGCGCTACCAGTTAGACGACGGAAACGCCGACCAATATATGAAGAGATCAGATAGATAATTCAGCCTCCTCTCACACATATATTTATACGTTGGTTAGCCTAATCTTGATACGAATGCTCTGTTTTGTTCGGACTGATTGTAGTCTTCGAACAATCGATCTAACTTTATGACATTCTCATGTTATTGTGCGAGCTGTTACATTGTGCGAACTGCAACATTCTGAATTCGTGGAAGAAGATGGATATCATATTCACAAATGACCTACAAGGGTACAATAATCTATAAACAGACAGTGATGGTATGCCTGTATATCACCTGCCTGATATTAATGCTGATATCAAGGCAACGAGCCCACCGCCGATATCACAAATCCTGATATTAATCGGAAGTCTCACCTGCCTAACAACGATATCGGATACTAACTGTTTCATCTAAACTCAGTACTGAAACCTATTCCAATATATGTTACAGTTAATCTTTGTAATCAGGTAATTTGTTTATTGCCCCCCCCCCACAGGTAATATGTGCATTACCCTATTCACTCAGGTAATACATATATTAATAGATAATAACATACCACCTGAAATATGAACCATCATTTTATACAGATTACCTGAGATGTTCGGAATGCTATCAAAGATGATTATTTTAATGTCCATTATCTGTAATAAAGAACGATATCTGTCAGTGTCGGAGCAACATTAATTTTAGATTAATTCAAACTTAATTCTCTGTTAATTGATTTGAACTAATCTGCATTATCAGCTAATATGTATCCCCCCCAATCCCATTGTTATGTGTTTATAAGTACTATACTCTTATATTTATTTTATTTTATTTCACTCTCTTTATATAGTATTGTATTAATATGTCAGAGTAAAGTCTTTAAATAAGGCCAATTCTATTTCTATTATATTCCATAAAGTAAACATTTGTAATCACTAATATTTAAAATTATATTTTTGTTCTCCCTGGAAAAATGGCTATTTGTTGGATTTGTACCTCCCGTAGCTTTATCTGATAAGTCAATTATCAGTTCAACACATATGTGTTGTGACGTCATTCCATTTATTCACAGACAACGCATTATATCATGTACTACATATCCTGTTTATTTGACCAATCGTTTGTCTGGCTGACTACAGTTGTCACATGGGGTTGATTAATTGACGTAGCGTGTACGGTGATATCATACGGATGATGATGATGATGATGATTGGTGTTTTACTTTTGTGTGTGATATCATAGGAACTTGAGTTTATGTGACAAATAGTATGATTGGTACATTAAAGGAATTCTTCGGTGATCAACACCTTTTTTAAATGCCCGGGTGAGAGACAGGATAAATTAGAACAACACTGGGAAATTATTAGCATGCAATGCCGAAAGAGGGCATAAATATGCAGGTGAAGGTTTTCAGCCACTTCAAAATAAATCTCGATGATCATTTCAAACGCGCGTGGTATTTGAGTTGCGGAAAGAATAAGCGTGTTGCTTCCTAAAAACGAATACTATAATACCATCGGCAATATTCTGGAAGCGACCGCGACATCCAAGAAATCTTCCTTCCGGATGCTTTAACGTTTAAAAAGTATGAAATTCTGCAATACACTGACGTTCAGTGGCTAATCAAAATATAAAAATCAAGGAAGTACATCGTTAGTACGAAGGAGACCATTGATCTCATCAAGCGTGACCACATCGCTACAGAATCATGGAAGATACGACTAGATCATTTCGGTGCCACCTTTCCGTTCTGTTTCCTGGGGATTGGTGGCGGAGGAGATCTGAACACGTCGAGTCGTGATAGCGCAGTTAGTTAGAGCGATGGACTCGTAGCCGAACGGTCGCGGGTTCGAGGCTCAGTGAGCTGCAATGCCGTCATGTGGCGACGGGTTCGCTCATCCAGAAAAAAATGAGTACCAGACAGGACGCGATGGCTAGGTGTTTGAGTGACGCTTTGCGCCTATAATGGCGGCATGCGTTGTATGCTCCCCTGGGAGTTGAGATATGTGCGGGGTGGAAACAGGTCCGAGTCGGGGATAATAATATTGTAAATAATATTGTAAAGCGCCTGAGAGCAGCTTCTAGCTGAATAGGGCGCTATATAAATATCACATATTATTATTATTATATTATAACATCCAGGTAATAAAATGAACCACGCTAGAAATAAGTGCTCGCACTTTTCATATGTTATTATTCCTAGTTCATGAAATGAAATCAATCAGCCATCCAAGAAAGGATATCAATAATCAAGGAACCGGATAAGAAGTATGCCGCAACATCTAGGAACCCGTCTCTTTGTTTTGCCCATCTGATCTAAGGACTTTACTTTTAGTGCGCAAGGTGACAGTGAATCCGCTGAGAAGAAAGATATATATACAACTGCCGCAAAAGGTGTGTGTG
>JAODUP010000518.1:190000-230000 GCA_025642065.1 Paralvinella palmiformis | reverse complement strand
GATCACATTTTGGCTAATGTTACTTGTGTATATAGGCCTATCACCGAACTGAAAATTTAGTAAAAATACACACTACTGACAGTATACTTTTCACAACCATCCATCGATCTTTAACCCTAAATGGCGAAATACATTTCCAAATTAACCCCATTTCGCGACGATTGACGTCTGTAGCGGAACATGTTAAATCCGTTCTAAAATCACACCTGTTCAAGGTCACTTTCACAGATAAACAATAAGTATGTTTAAAATTTCTTATATATTTTTTACAGACATATTATTTCGGGTATTATTATATTATATATTATTTGTACAGCGTCTTTGAATGGCTCCTGCTAGTAAGGGCGCTTTATTAAATACACATTATTATTATTATTATTATAACCAAACAATATGACACTGCGGACACCTTCTCACGGTGGCTGGCGTAAATATACAACTGAAATAGCATGGCCTAGTTCGGAACAGTTTTTATAAATCGAGTCCAGTTACTGCTGGATTTTTATTTTCTACCTTGTGTTATAACACTAATAAAAACATCAAATATCGGAATATATATATACACACAGAGAACAGGCTGCACGTGGGGTTGTCTTAATATGGTTTACACTATGTATGTGCGTTTGTGTCAGTCTGTTTTTGAATGTTTCATTGTTCGCGATTAAACGCATATAAGGTGTATAGATAAAACATACACACACACACTCCACGCAAGCACGCACGCATTGAAAATAGTTCAACGAAGAATTTATTTATGAAAATGGGTTCCATTGTATATGTTGTATAACCTGTGAGGACGTAACAATAAACACACGCCTATACAGTGAACAATATCGTATTTTGTTTCTAGATAATTAAAGTGTAAAATACAAATCTTTATGAAATGTGAATTATTTCTGCTAAGGAAATGCAAGAAATCAGTAATAATTATAATAATTATACTGTTATTTGTTGACATAATACGATTTATGAATTCAATATATCAAAAGGGTCAACATTGGTATTCACCGTATGTATAATAATACTACATATCCAAAGAGATTATATATATATATATATATATATATATATATATATATATGTTTTATCCCACCTTTACATTTGATAATGTTTTGACACCGTGTCACAAATACATATTTATGGCAGAAACAGTTAAAAACAAATAATCTTCACTTTATCAAAATATATTCTCATATATAAACCCTACTTTGTCTTAGAATATCAGCATCATATTTAGGTATATTATTTATTATAAAACACAAATAATTTACCTTCTCTGTGTATGAAATATCATACTAAAGTCCCTATATCTACTATTTCTGGTATGCATGCCAACCGTTTAGTTTGTATTAAAACGTATAGAACTGTACTGAGCTCTTTGCGGTGTACAGAACATCTATCTGTACGTTTTCTGTTGATATTCTGTTGTCGTGTCATCTACAAATATCAGATGATTTACAAATGCACATAGTGTATCCCAAAACAGTTGTGATGTTAGCCAATTTCTAATAATCCTAGCTACATGCCATTAGCTGTTTGTGCAGATTTGAGTTGCTTTATTACAGTATTCAAGTCATTTGTATCAATATAGTATTGATCGGATGAATCAAAGGTGTTAGTCGTTTTTAAATCCCAAATCATTGACGTTAATATTTAGAATCAGTACGTTGGTTTAGCAAATTTTAGGAGCAGCCTTTCCATATAATCACAAAGCAAAATGGCGAATCGGTCATTCGCATCCTGTTGAGAAAACGGTGTCGTTTTGTACAGTTATAAATGTTCAGCTCATCCGCCCCGCCAGATGTCACCGCCAGTTAGTCAGTGAACTCAGAACTTTGACCCACATCGACAAGTGTAGTGGGAGATAGATACACGTGGTATATAGAGTAGTGGCGAATAGAGCTACAAGGATGGTGTCTGGGGTAAGTAGTTAAGGACAAATAATGGACGCAGTGAACATCAATCAGCTAATGAACGAAATGATGAACGGCACAATCAACCGATTGAATTGTGGTTGTTCATTTACGTAAGCTTGGCATTGGCCCAACTTCGGATATATATATATATATATATATATAGAGAGAGAGAGAGAGAGAGAGAGAGCTGCGGGGCGACTGTCTAAGGTTAAAATTCGACAAAATCCGGTATGCGCCGGATTCGACCCCACCCCCAACTAGGAGGTGTGCTGCGCAGTGCACTAACCATTGCAGGTTCGGAGCATTCAATTAACCCAATGAACTATGATGATTGATGTTTCACGGCCACTTTTGTGCACATGGTAGGCTAAATGGGCCGAGCGACCTCCAAAGGTAATGAGGCGAAGCGAAAGACGAAACAACCTTCAGATATGCCCACGCCGGGATTCGAACACGGGTGGTAGTAATCTGTGGTCCAGCACGCTACCGCTAGACCACGGAGGCGCCCCAAAAAATGAACTATGACAAATCTACCAACTTACCTTCTGATAGACCGACCGACTGATTAACTGACTGACCATCTAGTCCACGAATCAACCGAGAACTAACCATCTAAATAGCCATCAACCAAACATCAACAACTACATTATAACACGATTGGTCATCTAATAACAAAGGATACTTAGTAACTTTATTTCCCAGGTCTCTAGTAATGGTAGGCACAATGTTACTGAATATTGGAAATATAACCACTTGAAGAAGTCAGAAAGTCTTTTTAATGAATCAACAATCGGGGCAACACCTTCTGAAAAATAGCAATATACGCCTTTTTTCTTTAGTTTTCTTAACCTGCAATTTAAATATATTCAGCACCAAACAGCTTTGACACTATATAATTCAATTATCACACACATATACAAGCGTGCGCGTACACACGCAAGCATTTACGGGCGCATACGACGTACATATTATAGCAGTAGGATGAACGATACTCTCACGAGGAATTAAGCAAAATAAATCATTATACATGTCTCAGTACATTGTATCTGTACGTTTAAAACAAAACGAATAATGGGAAATATTAAATATGCTAGAAACCCATTGGTAGAATCAGAGATGGAGCAATCGTTATCAGTAATCGTATTCGATTACATAATCTCAGATACTTAGCGATGATACTTACTGATATTTCTGACACAAATAGTTATCATTTTGCCAAATTCGCAACAAATAACATGAACCTCAGTTCTACCAAACTTCTGCTCTTGAGAGAAAGCCAACGGAAATTATTCAAATAAATTACTCGTTAAATATACTAAATGTGATTCGTCAGTTAGTATTCTGTCAGTGACATCGATGTGCGACGTGGTTCAAGAAATCGCGGGTACCTTGTGTGGGTAAGTACATATTGTTAGTTATATCCTTTGACTTTAATTTTTAGCGATATATCAGAAAATATCGTGATCCATCCATGAACTCAACAAATAATGATACAAGTAGTTAAAGTCATGTGATCTGAGAAACTTCGGGCCCCAAGGTTGTTTATTTTCCAACATTTTGATGTTCGTTGGCATTCTAGGACATCGGTCAGAATTTCTTAATAATTGATACTCTCTCTCTCTCTCTCTCTCTCTCTCTATATATATATATATATATATATATATATATAGTACATAATATTGTCTACAAATTATGTTTTAATGTTTTTCTGACATATTTATTAATTTATCTTTATGAGTGAATTTCAATTTAGAAGTTCCATATACTTGGTTTATGATAAATTACCAGCGAGTGGAAGTTATTACCGTGAGCATCCATCTTGGAATACAAAACGCCATAAATTTGAAGTAAAAGTAAATACTCCATATAATAATAACATAAAATTACTTTATAGGTTAACTGGCAAATGTTTTTCATGTGTTACACTGGAATCACTGCACAAATAGTTTTGTTGTGTTTGGTGACCAAATAAGACAAATTTGTTAGACAAGGGAGTACTAATTAATTGACTCTTCTACGGCGCGAACAAACTATTTACAAATTTGCCATGCATATTTATTTAAATTATATCACGTCCATAAATTGAACAAAGGGATTTCCAAACTATATATCTACTAAAATGTATTAAGCGATGTGTCTTCTCTCCAAAGACATTAAGTGGTGTTTTTCTGGACTCTTATTTAAACTAAATAAATTAACCATTCGTGATAAAAAAAATATTGGTTCAAAATGATTTACTCAATCGATATTAGCCAAGATAAAATCTACTAAAATCTTTTCATTGATGCGATCCGAAATTCAGTCAACCTAAAAATGGCCACCGCACCAAATTAAAAATTCCTTAAATTTGCTTTATTTTCCATAATAATGCAGCTTCAGATTTCAACTTGGTGTAAAACTCAATTTTTGTGATACAAAAAAGGATTTGCGTAAACGTTTGCCTGATAAATATTATTAACCATCAACAGAATCTAAAATGGCGGCCATATTAACAGTGTAATTGGCCGTACAAATACGTTAGGTAAAAATGAACTTAATCGATTATTTTAATTATTGTTTGATTATTAAGTAAATATATTGTCATACATGCACCCTTAGATGTTTCTTAACCGAAAATATGATATTTTGATTATTATTTCAATTATCATCAACCGCATGTAATATTGCCATAAATATGTATTTAGCCAAATTCCGATATCAAATAACCAGAGATATTAAATATTTATCTATCAGATATCGTAGTAATACAATTGATTAGAGAAATGTATTCGGGCGATTGTATGAAATGTATTGTTTATATAATATCTGTGGATTTACCAAAAGCAAATGACATTGGGTTATAATGCAGTTCGTCAAATTCCGAACATTGATATTTTTTAATTGTATTCAGCAACTGAATGTCAGAGTCAGAGTCAGATGGTTCAGGGCATACTCTAGTATTGGTCACTATAATTATACTTTATCAGCCTGTTTATTCCTTGGGACATCTAAAAACCACCTTTTTTTTAATGATCATCAGCTACATCTCAAAGAAAAATTAATGTTTATTTCTACTATATTAGAAGCCACACGATGATGGGTTCGGCCTTTATGGTAGGATCACTTCTGTAACCATCCGAAACGACAAGGACACTTTTCATAGTACCTGTGTACATAAATGATACACAGCTCAGAGAAATAGGAAAATGAGGGTGTTTTCGACCGTCGTTCACGCTGTTATAATGGCTTTGCAAAACTACTTGGATTAAGTCAAGTAAGTGAAGGTAATCATATTTATGTTCCTGAATCATATTAACCATAAAACGAGCGGCCGGCAGAAAGGATCCTGGTGTCTCCTTGGTTTAACTGGGAGCACGTTGGATCACAAATCACTACCACTTGGGTTCGAATCTCGGCGTGAGCATATCTGAAGGGCGTTTTATCTTTCACTTCGCTTCATTACATTTGGAGGTAGCTCGGCCCATTTAGCCTACCATGTGCACAAAAGTGGCCCTAAAAGCACCAACCAATCAATCAATCAATCAATCAGAAAAGATCCTGAACCAGTCTCCTGGTTGATGGTAGTTCCAAGAACCATACATGAGGAGATGACAGACGGTAGAAATTTGAGCTTGTAGAGTATCCCAAAAAGTTACTTGTTACCAAAAACATGGAGCTTGACGCCAAACTAATGCGTACAAATAATGGGTAACTCAGTTACATACCAAACCATACATCTGGCATGATATAACATGGTCATTAATCAAACACCTTGAGTAATCGTGAAAGTAATCGCTGATTACGATTACATTTACAATGTAACCGATTACGATTACATTGCATCTGGAAATGACGATTACGATTACTTAAAATAATGTAATCGATTACAATCGATTACGATTACCGATTACCGATTACCCGAACCCTGCAGTTGGAGTAAAAATAGCAGATTTGAGTAATTTCTAATATGAGATATTGGCCATCTTGTATTTAGTCTATTTTAGGGCATTAGTAATGTGATGATCTTATTAAGTTATTATCCAATTATCGTATAAACATGTAATTATCAATTACTTCAAATCCAGTGGAAAATATCTGAAACAATTTGGTACTTTATATTTAAGATTCATTACCCTAAACTTATTAAAAGATAGAAATTGAAATAAACCAATTTATAATTTATGCTGTCAATATTTTGTATACGTCTACAACCATCCGTGTTCTGACTATTAGCAAAATTATTTTTGTTTGTCTCGAAATGTTTATATTCGCTTATAGTTATACACACGCGTAGACGTACAATGGATTGACCAAAAAGAATTGTCGTATTTTAAGGCCCCCTTTTTCTGCATGCGATTGAATAAATAGACCAGGCAACTTTAAAGGGTAATAAGGCGAAATAACAGATGAAAGGCGAATGAAACGGAACCAATTAATTACTCAGGGCAGGTAAGACTGTATACGTATTTTGTTGTTATATGACTTCTGATTTTGATTTATAAGTTTATTTAGTATACCTAGAAGTACATTTTATATTCTTAGGTATGCTTACTCGATGGGACATGTGAATAGCTAATACTAGTCAGGCTATTTGATTAAATCTATTTGATTAAATCTATTTGATTATTATTGTTATTGTTAATATTATTATCATTATTTTTATTATCATTGGTAGTAGTAGTAGTAGTAGTAGTAGTAGTAGTAGTAGTAGTAATAGTAGCAATAGTAATATTTCAATTCAGATTGGCTTTTTAATCGAATGCTTCCTGGATCGGAAACGGACAATTAACATTATTTGATGACATTTTGGATTAATCTTGATAATTATTTGTCATAACTGGCCGTTTACATCCATACGTTTCCAACTGATGAATAGACCAGTACAAACTATCACTATATGGATTAATGAAATAAATAATTGTTTTTATATTTTGATTATGTGATCAAACTGGATTTAGTTGAATCATAACTATATTAAATGAAAATTATGTGGTACTAATAACAGGTAATACAATGGAACCTCTCGCTGTGTAATACCAGTCAGTATATAAATGAAGGATTAGGTACATTAATCGTCTAGGTTTATTACGATGTAATGATTCAATTAAATCGTTTAAATGTGTATTCTGTACAGTTTGTGCTCAGAAAACGACAAATCTAAATTGATTTTTGTTTTCAAATTAGAAAATTTATTTTATCATAAGAAACTCAGTTATTCTACATCCAAATTGTTGATTACCATCACCTGCGTGAAATTCTTACAAATAATTATTTACTTTTCTACTTTTGCTTCATCCACAAATTATTTAGCAAGCCCTAATATTAAGGCTGGACTGTTATAAGATCAGATAAAAGCTAATGATCTTTGACAACAGTTGTACTATATTTCAAATCTTGTATTATTTCAGAAGCAGTGACTCTGGTCTGTAGCCAAGTTGGGACTTTTTATAACCACCTATTGTGGATGTACTATCAATATTCAGTAAAGATGGACTTCTACTTGAACTTTGTGAGATAATGGTGTTAAGTATCCTTTGTACCGAAATAACTAACATGTGTTTTTCGATTTGACGTGTTTGTCAGATATTAGTTAGCTTGAGTAGTTGATTTATCAATTAATTAGACAGATAACTAATTCATTAATTGGCTAGCAGATTGTTTAAGAAACGCGTTGGTCCTTCAGCTGATTGACACATAATTGATATTTCCTATAAACAAACCGGAACACATTTACTGTAGATAGGACTCTTCTGTGTATATTTGCCACCCCCTTATACACAACCCTTATACACAGCTTCCTACCGTCCCACTTAACTATGTGCCACATAGCTAAGGGCCCCATAATGTGGGGTCGAGTTATTTCTTCAATAATCCCCAGAGGATGACATCTAGCCGAGCAGAGTATCATCTACACACTGATAGAGAAATGTGTATAATGCGGAATTAATATGAAACCTGTCGTTTTATTATAAATACGTTGATGATTAAACGTCATTTATGATGGGTGCGTTTGAATTATGAAGTTATTACGTCATTAATTAAATCCGTCAGATAATTAAATATTACCAAAATCAGGATCTAAGAATAACATCAGATTGTCTCCATGTGGACAAGTTCTGTACATCAGGTAAATTAATTGAAGTAGTAATTGTACGTATATGTAAGATGAATATTTCATGTTTGTGGAAATGTGTAAAATCCTTCATTGTTTTGGTTAATATTAGAATATACGTCGAAATTCTCAATTAACGTCATATAGCCAGTTTTTTAATTAGTTTCCCTTATAATTTATAATGTGCTAATTGCTTTATGGAGGAGAGTTAATAAACTGTTAGAAATCTACAATCCAGTTATTAATATACATGTATTTTAATTCAATATTCAAGAACCACACATACAGTAAAATTGTGCTTTTACTTAGCTATTCCTTACTGGCATCTCATTAATGGCAACAATTCAATTTGTTTTCCGGGTTCAAGGTAATAAATACGTTGTTTTTTGGGATTTCCATACCGGCTCTATTTTCCATACGAAAGTAAAACCCTACAAGTATAAGACCTTCACATAATATGCTACGACTTATTGTTTCCCAGTCGGCTTAAACATAACATTGATCAATAGAGAGGTTGACTATAAAGAGATCGGATGATGACGATACCTGTCACGATGACGCATAAATATTGTTATATAATATCGGTTAATAAAGGTAAATCAGCATTGCTCGTCTTTATGGACATATCTCCTGCATTTGACGCAGTAGGTGATTAGGATCCATGAATGTTTTCAGGTAAATTTCAGATACCTGAGTTGTTTCATTTCTATTTAGAATGCATATATTGTTTGTCCTTGGAGTTTTATCTACGTCCTGTGTTCTTGGCCACCTTCTTGTCATGACGTGCCCGCGCCCTCTAGGGTCACTGCGAAACAATATCTAGTTAAAGTTTACCTGTATGCTCATGATCCAGAGCACTATACATCGCTTGATCCTGACAATGAATAAAATTTGCTCATATTCAGATGCGGGTTCGTCAAAATATTGAACAATTCAATTGTAATAAAACAAATAATTTAAATCTTTTGAGCTACATCTGATTAGTTTGATTCACCTCCGCCCCCCAAAAAACCACACTTGTAGGATGTAGTACACTTTGCCTAAGCTTTCATTAACTAGAACGGTTCAGTAAACAATCCATTGACACAAAATATTACTGATCGAAGCTGCAGTTGCTACATTGGACCATGTCTCTGTTATACATCATGTATATCATCGTAACTCCTGAGTTATTATATGTAAAAAAATGGGAAGGAATGTAGCCGCTTTCCTGTGGGCGTGAAAATATTTGTCGCGTACGAAAAGCGAATTAGCTGGTCATCACAAGCATTTTTGAGGGACGCCATTTAGGTATTTGGCCTGGTTATCCTGCATTTAAATGACTCTAGGGGGTACAGTACGCTCTTTACGACTCAGGAATAGAAACACTGCATCGCATCTCGAGCGGTGGCATTGGACAGAGCTTTGGCTTTGTTGTTCGGGGAGAATCCCCAGGCTGTCGATTATTCGGCACAGCCTCTATGTTGGAGTGGTTGAGAAACCCCCTTCCCACCACTCAGAGGGAAGCAGTACGGAAATATGGAGCCGAAATACACCGAGGGTGGTCACTGCCAGAGTGTTTTAGGTCCTCAGGGGGTTTTAACGTCCCCCTTTATTTTAAATGATTCAGTGTAGACGGCAGCGCCATTTAACGTGGTCAGCCACTCACGATGTTGTGAGCCGAGAAATTAATCTCTGGAAAAGTTTCGAACTCTTACGGGGTTCGAACCTGCGACCGTTAGCACAAGGTGCCGGGTGCTTAACCGCTATGCCACCGGAGCTCAGTATTGGACACAGCTCCCGCGGTTCGTGTGTTTTATATAGCAACTTTAGTTGCATATAAAATTCACCTTGATTGTATGTGGGAATAGGATTATCTTTCCTAGTTCCAGTTATGTCCAGTTTGTACTATAGCATTCAAAATTAGCTCTAATCTGCTTGTCACAAATAATATTTAAGAACTTTATTACTACAATAGTTAGAATAGCAGACATTAGGTCAGGTTTAAACAGTACGGAAGCTATGACGCGCTATTACGGCCTGCTTCAGAGCAATTAAGCTAAACAGTTTTAATAGTAGTCGCTTCGTAACGCCTGCCTGTTGTAAAAACTTACCTTTGAAGTCAGTGACAATTGGGTTATATAGTTTATACAGTATTACTTTGAAGAAAGATCCAGCAATTGAAAAATAGCTCTAAATAGGGCTGCTTAGATAATTAATCTAAACACGTGAGCTCCGGAGCACTTGGTGCCAACGGTCACACATTCGATCCCAGCAAGAGGTCGAAACTTTTCCTGAATTATTAAAAAATAAAAGGGGACGTTAAAGACCCACTAAGGACACAAAACACTCTGGCAGTAACCACTCTCGGGTTATTTCGGCTCCATCTTTCCGTACTGCTCCCCAGTGAGTGGTGGGGGAGGGGATCCAAAACGACTCAGACATAGAGGCTGTGCTGAATAAGCGACAGCCTGGGGATTCTCCCCAAAAACAAAGCAAGCATTGACATAAACATTCTCACAACTGCCGTGATCTGACTTTTTTGTTGCTTGTCGAATTGGGAACTGGTGAGACATTATACACGTATCAGGATGAAAGGTTGCCACTCTTGGATCAGTACCCCGAAGAAGCGTCCAGAGTTTTAACAGTAATGGCTTCATGACTCGTTCCCATTCTACAAACTGACATTTGAAGGCAGGGGAAATTGAGATATAAAGTTTATAAAATGTTACTTTAAAGAAAAATACATCAACTGAAGAAAACCAAGCTATAAATAGGTCAGTCAAGCGATTGACATAAATATTTTCACAACATACGTGATCTGACTTACGGATTTAGGGGAGTTAGCGATTGGTGAGAAATGTGACACATATTTCAGCATGAACATTCGCCACCGGACAAATGTTCACCAGACAAATGCTCATTTGTCTGTGCATCACTCCGGCACGGTCCCCTGATGAATTGTCCAGAATTTGAATGCACGCTTCGAGATTCTCTGTGCAAGTACCTTATTTCACACGGCTTACACACACACGCGCGCGCACGCACGCATGCACGCATCCACGCACAAGCACGCGCCCACACACACACACACACGGACACACGCACACGTGTTAGAATTAACAGCCACAGGTATAAATGTAATTGAAAAACGATGTCTTCTGCGTTATGTTCTAGTATATGTGCATAAAATTAATAAGAAAAGATATGAGGATGCTATAAAATCAAACAAAAATAATGAAGTAGTCCAATTAGTGGTACCATTTTGAAGAATGGCTAATATAGCATCAAGATAATTTCAAAATCCCATAAAAGTCTCCACCAAAAAGAAGTGCTAAATATTATGGATTTAGAATCTTCACAGCTTATTCTAAACACAAACTTCCAGCAATTTTCTTGGGTTCTACCAAAATATAAGAACATTTTACATAAAGCAGTGTCTCCTGGTAATCCCTAGTAATTACTTTAGTACAACGAATCAATATTTTCTGAAGTAGATCTCAACCGAAGCTGCAACAAACTTTAATTAGTGACAGCAGTCACAGAGATATAGTGAGTTAAACCTGCACTTAAGATCACCTGTCTTAAGAGTCCACTATTACAAAACCCTTATTAAACGATCCCCCTTTTTGGCCCAATGGTTCTTTAAATAATAATAATAATAATAATGTGTATTTAGTCAAGCGCACTTACTATCAGCAGCTATTAAAAGGCGCTGTACAAATAATATGTAATCTAATAATACCCAAAATAATATGTCTGTGAAAATCCTATAAGAGGTTTAAAAGATAATTATTATTTCTCTGTGAAAGCACCTTGAACAGGTGTGATTTTAGAACGGATTTAAAATTTTCCGCTATAGACGTCAATCGTCGCGAAATGGGGTTAATTTGGAAATGAATTTCGCCATTTAGGGTTAAAGATCGATGGATGGTTGTGAAAAGCTACTGTCAGAGATGAGATATATTGATTATATGTTATAATCTATTTCAATTAAGAATAAGACGAGATGACGTATACATATTTTATTGATTTTAACTGACATGTTAGGTATGAGATGGTTCATTTCAAGAGACGACACATTTCTAATATCTGCCGCCGGCAACCTATTCCACAAAGTGGGGGCTGCATCACTAACCATGCCCAATCACCATATGACTTGAGCCGAGACACTGGCACCTGCAATAGTATCTGACTGGATGACGTGAGTTTTCGGGATGACTTTCTAATGGAAACCAGTTCACACAGGTATTCTGGCGCCATATTGTTAATAGATTTATAAGTTATTAATACAATCTTGAAATGGATACGCTGCCTAACAGGTAGCCAATGTAGGTTTTGAAGAATTGAAGTGATATCATCATATTTTCTAGTATTTGTTACTATGCAAGCTGCACTATTCTAAATTCGCTGAAGGCGATTGACGCTGTAATCAGATATGCTAGATAAT
Source organism: Paralvinella palmiformis (assembly GCA_025642065.1). Classification (NCBI taxonomy): domain Eukaryota; kingdom Metazoa; phylum Annelida; class Polychaeta; order Terebellida; family Alvinellidae; genus Paralvinella; species Paralvinella palmiformis. The sequence goes on along the minus strand of JAODUP010000518.1, from coordinate 217,564 downwards.
ATGGAGTTACAATATTGTATACGAGATGTAACAACGGCATGGACTAGATTACAGTTACAAGTAGGCATACTGGTGTGACATGTTAATAAATGTTGATACATTGGTAAAAACAGCCCCTATATTTGTTACTGACCCATTAGATGCACACATCTGTAATGCTGGTATCCTTAGGGATTTAATACAATGTTGTGACGCCAAATATATATTATTTGTTTTATTGTCATTTAGTTTTAGAAGATTTTGAGTCACCCGTAGCCGAATATCAGCAATACAATGTTCTAAATTCTTAAAGGAAGACGAGGAATTAAACTCATTGTCAGGATCCATTGATATATATATACAGCTGTGTGTCATCAACATACAAGTGAAATTTAACATTTAACATCATATCGCTGCGCAATGATCCCAAGAGGCCGGGTATACATTATTGAAACCAGAGGACCGAGAACTGAACCTTGTCGTAGACGAGATAACAAAAACTGAATGTCAGATAAAATACCATGAACCGACATTCTCTATGAGCGTTGTTCTAGATAGGACCTAAACCATTCAAGTACTCTACCTGACAGACGAATCATGTCTTTTAACCTAGAGAAAAGTACATTATGGTCAACTGTATCAAATGCAGCAGACAGGTCCAGAAGAACAAGTATTACTGGGTTACCTTGATCAATTGACATCATATTATCATTTTTCATCCGAACCAAGGCTGATTCAGTGCTGTGACCACCTTTATGGGCAGACTGTAGTGATTGATTAAAGTTAATATCGATTAAATATGTTTTAGATGGAAAACAACTATCTTTCTATAATTTTGGTTGCAAATGTAGGATTTGAAACAGGTCTGTAATTGTTTAAAATATTACAGTCCATAGTGTCTTTTTATTAATTAATTGTTTTACAAGGACGACTTTCATGGATATTGGGAAAGCACTCAGAGATAATGATTTATTAACTATATTTGTAATAGGGCTGATCAAAACATCCAGACAATCTTTCACAAGCCTTGTAGGCATTGGGTTAACTGCACAGAAAGCATTAGATGACGTTTTCAGCAACTGTCTGATATAAGTCTCGGTAAAAGGCTCAAATGTATCGACCATGAACATGCATGACTCTTCTACCAATGGCTTACCCGGTGATGTGAGGCTGAAAGGGAATCCACTTTGTATATTTAATATGTTTTGACAGAAGAATGTATTAAAACAATGGGCTATATATTTATCTGAGTTGAAAATATTTGGAAGGACAGTTTGAGTTTTATGTAATACTTTATTCACAACACAGAAAAGCGTCCTTTGATTTTCCCTTGGATGCATGGATCTTTTTATTATAATATTCTGATTTAGCAGAAGCAAATGGTATTTTTAACCAGAATGTTACTGACCTTGAACATTTCATAATGAACACACAAACTCGTTATGATCCACAGCCGCTCACAATACCTTCTGTGTCTCTTTGCACCTTGTATGTTTTTATTGTACCACAAAGGTGCATGCTCATCTACAATGACTTGTAATGCACTATCATAGATATCCACCAGATGATCCACATCATCCGATGGATCCAATACCAGAGAAGAGACTCGCAGATCAGCAAGAAAGGCCTCCTCTACAATCGACTTATAAACAATTATTTTATAACATTATTAATACTTTTGGTTTCTTCATCCACCATTAACATTTCTATATACAGGTGTGCAGGTACCAATATTGGATCTAGTCATACCAAATGATTTACAAACTATTGTAATATTATTTGATACATTTGATATACTCCCTAACAGAGCCAGTCTGAAACATAAATTATAAATTAAATAGGACGACTGATGTGGTGACTATAAATTTCACAAATCGCATGTGCAGTTGCACTTTGATATCTCTGTCGTCCGCTATGTAATGCAAATATTTACCGTTAGTAGTATGCGGAACGCCTAATATTCTATGCACAGATTTACGCCAAGCAACATAAAAGGTTTCCATCACCGTACTTAGAAAATGGCACAATTGGCTACTATCCAGAGACATGCATTTAGATTTGAATAATTTGTATCTTCTATGTGAATGAGTATGCATAAAATGAGAGAAAAAAACGTGTTAACGTTGACATAAAAAATCGTTCAAAGTTTCAGTAATTATATCTGAGTTATATTTGGGACCCAATATATTACCTAGATATTTCTCATTGAGACTTTGTACAATGTGGCCATCCATAAAATCAATATTTAGGTGCTTATTAATATGGCTGTTACTGCTACGTCTATATACAAGTAATTTGCCGTTTTGTGAGTAACAAATTACATCATATTCTTTAACAAATGCTTCACATATACACAATAATTTCTTACCAGAGTAGGTGCTAATACATAATAACTAAATGTAATCAACTTATCCTAATATAAATCTATATTGCATAATATGCAACATACACCAGTTTCAATGGAAATTAACTTAGTTTTTTTTGGTATCAGAACAAAGCCCCCTGAGGATCCCCCCCCCCCCGATAAACCTCCCCGCAGACCATACGTTTCAAAATACAGCACAATACTGATCATACAACAATCGCTTCTCCCAAAACTCAATTGGGAATCAAAAGAGCGTTTTTACAATCCGCGTGATTAATGTGACTTAAGTGAATTGTGCTAAGGTTGTACTAGAGCTCGTGCGTCCTCGAGTTAATTATAGTGTCGCCATTGACTAATTAGAATTGTAGAAAACAATATGTATAAATACGGCTAAAATGTGCATAATTCATAATCGCCCAAATCAAACGGTATATGCGCGCGTGTGTATCTACCTGTGTTCATAATGAAAATGTGGCGAAATGTGAGTAGGAAATGTTGTCATTAAAATATTGTACATTGAATGTATTGTTGATGAACGAATGGGATTTGATTATAATTCATTGTTCAAGGGAAACAATTCTCACAAATACAGGGATCACCTGGATTCGGACACACATCCCGGATGCTCATGGCACAGCGTTCTAACCGGTGTAACACAAATAACCAGTGTAACACAAATAACAAATATTAAGTTAGAGAGAGTCTTATTAAGAGACAGCAATGATGCGGTTAATTCCGTCAGGAAACACTTTCACGATTGTCATCTAGGAGAGCATGAAATAAAATAAAAATAACTATGCCAATAAAGGTGTCGGCCATTATACATGACATAGTCAACATCTCAATATTGTCAATGTTCTTTTTCTATATTTAACAAGCCGTTGGTAGATTCGATTACTAATTGATATTGTTGTTTTATATTAGTTATATTTATTTCCTCACTGATGAAACACGGACAGTTGATGTTCCTATATTTTTTGTTATTTCTATTTGTTTATTTTATTTGTATATACTTCCTAAATGTAAGCTACAAAAACAATTATGTCTTTTCTGAATTTTAACTCGGCCCACTCTTCCCAACGGTGTGCATTTAAACATTTATGAGTAGAAATCGAGTGCTTAACTGTGAAGTATATATATATATATATATATATATATAAAATTATATATATATATATATATTATTTATATTCGAACCCGCAAGAGGTCGAAACTTTTCCAGGGATTAATTTCTCGGCTCACTACTTCGTGGGTGTATGACCACGTTAAATGGCGCTGCCGTCTCCACTGAATTATTTAAAATAAAGGGGGATGTTAAAAACCCCTGAGGACGTAAAACACTCTGGCAGTGACCACCCTCAGGATATTTCGGCTCCATCTTTCCGTACTGCTCCCCTGTGAGTGGTGGGGGAGGAGGTTTCTCAACCACTCCAACATAGAGGCTGTGCTGATTAAGCGACAGCCTGGGGATTATCCCCGAACAACAAAACCAAACCAAACCATATATTTCAAATGTGATATGAAACACCCAATGTGGAGGAAGTGAATATTTATAAGATATGTCAATCTCTCACGAAACATCTTGCCGTGTACCTTTTGTCAGATCCTTTATACGATGATTCACTATGCCGTTACCTCATACAGAAGCCTTTTAGTCGTACCTGAATTCCACTTCTCGCATATCATGATGCAATAGGTGTCGCAACATGAAATTGTGGGTTTGGAAATGGAAATACTGAAATACACAGCGCGGATCGATCCATCAGAGTGAAATGTTAACCATCAGATTACATTTATACAATAAGAAATGCAGCTCTCTTGTGCATTTTATTCAGCTGAATTAATTAGCCCCTTCGTTGAACCTACACCTGGGGCATATATGGCCGACAGATGTACGTCAAGGGAAACATATCCCGCAAACACATCTATCGGTCGGATTCGAACCCAATACCTAGGAGATTTGCAGCAGCGCGCTCTAATTACTGGACCACCAGAACGTCCTAAGCTCTCTTGTGTATAGTGGACTTATAGGATAAGAACAAGTAACGATCGAGTTTCTACCTTTGTCTCTATTCAAAAAGCTTTATAAATATGAATATGATAAGAATTAAATCGGTTATTATTGTCTCGATGTCCTTTGTTATATTATGATTAGCACTCAGTGAACTGGATTGTTGCTGGGGGAGTACACAGTATACAGTTTGGCCCCTTGGTGATATATATATATATATATATATATATATATATATATATATGTGTGTATGTATGTATGTGTGTGTGTGTGCTGAAAACAATAACATAAGCTTATTTTAATTTGTGTATGAGGTGTTAGAGTGGATTCACAAATTCACAAATTGGAATATAGCTCAATCAATGAAATATCACGCAGCGTAATGCCTCTATGTAGTTATATCCCCGAGATTGCTATGTCTATTAGGGGGTGCGCTGATTTTGACTTGTCAATATGATGGACGATGGTTTGAAGTATCACTAGAGATTAAAACCCGCGAATGACGGACCTGAATGAGTGGTTTACAACAAGGATGATAGCAACTGTATGTTAAGTTTTGCTGTCATATACATCGCCAAATGCTGAAGCCACTTCCGGACGTCACGAGGATTTAGCGTGGATTGCCGGATCCAGCGCGACACTTGTTCCGGAACGTGTGAATACGGTCGACTAACAAGAAGTTAGGTCATCTGGAACCTGGGCGAGTTGGCCACGAAACTAGAACATTTGACAACACCAAGTTTACCTGATATATAACATGGAGAGGGTTATAACATGGTAGGGACGGTGAAGATTCAATAAATAATTCCCTGTATCCTAATTGGATAATTATTACCAAATGAAACATCAACACTTAGCAACAAAATATTTCTTCCTAATTTTCACCCCACATTTAATTTATACAGTTGCTAAGCGTGCATCAATAACGTAACACGTGAATATATCAACTCTGTGTGAATACGTTTGGTTTATTTGGCATTCGCCCAGCCAATTCTCCACAAAGATGGATGGCCCTTTTTCATCGTGAAATAAGAATGCGGAGATCTATTTAGCATGGACTTCTATATAAAGCTGCATGAACTGACTGGTAGCGTGTTTTGCCACGAACCTCTAGCACCTTGGTTCAAACACTGCCGGAGCTATGTGAGAAGGATGTTTCATCCAAAACTTGCCCTCCATTACCCATTTAGTCCACCGCGTGTAAAATAGTGGCCGCCAAACATTTAAGGCCATAATTATAACTCCAACACAGGGACAGGTAGTGTAGTGTTGGCCGGACTTTAACCTCGTCCCATCAGCCTAATGACACCGAGCTATTGATAGCCGTTGTTTGTCTTACCTGTTCAATATTATTACTGACGCTACGGCCCGACACACACTCTAACCCGTGAAAACACATCTCACCGGAAAACCTTCAGTGTGACGGAGCGGACGAAGTCGATTATATTGTGAGCTAGCAACGTGTTGATTCACGTTCTCTAAGCTCTGACGCGCTTCGTTTAACACGATTATATACACATCGTCGTACAACCGCAGGTAGGACGGGTCGGCATGTTAAACAAGGAACTATCGGACCGTTAATGCTATCTGATCGATACCTCTTTCTGTTATAACAACCCGGGCATGGAGGGTCATCGGTCTGATATTATTGCAAAGAGTATTAATGTTTTACTGAGTGTTGGCACATGGTGGTGGTGTTGGTAGGTAAATTCTGACTGACCAGTATTTCGGCCATCTTCGAGCCACGTGTTTGGATGTGTACAGAACTTTGGTAAGTGTACCGTTACATATGGCTTATAGACGTCACGACATTAATCAACGTCATTCAATTAGCTGTGTATCATTTCCGATACAATGGGTTAATTTAATTATTATCACCACGATTTCATTATTTATGGCCTTTGTTATCAATTATCACCCGATAAACATTCAGGTGGCAAGCGTCAATAATAACATTTCTATTGAAACGTCTATTTGGCAATGTTGTGATACCTAGGTCCGAATATGTGAACATATTTTACACAGCCTGCCATATATATATATATATATATATATATCGATCCAACTATTCACTGTAGCTTAAATAAATAAGATTTATAGCTCTCATACCAACTTACAATTGGAATATTTTATGTAAATATTGAATTAAGTTATGTATATTGAACCTTTATATATAACAATATATATATATATATATATATATATATAGGGGTTAGAAGAGTTAGAGATTTGGTCATAATTGACAATTTGAGCAATTGATCATTGAGTTCGAATCTCGGCGTGGACATATCTGAAAGGTGTTTCCTGTTTAACTTCGCTTCATTACCTTTGGAAGTCGCTTGGGCTATGTTTCTATTGAATGCTGGTCCCTTGGTTCCAGGGCTGACCAAAGCCCAGGCTCCCATTTTATGTTACTTTTTCCGTGTTAGTCATTTGCACTGGTTATATGTTCTTGTCTGATTTTAAAAAGTTTCCATTTTGAATATTGACATAAAGCAATTTCTTAGATAATTTTTTCTTTCTTTTATACATGTGTATTCAATTCTATTGAAATCATCATGAACGTGGTCGTTATCTTAAAAACATATATGAATGACCTACGATGCCAATAGAGAGGTATCATTTATTGTAATTTATACAGATGTAACGATGTCTTTGTCTATTCTTGCTGTGTCAGTGCACCGTTTAATAATACTTACCTCCCAGCTCTAAGGCTGAATAACTACATCATCAAGTAGATGTTCATGATCTTTGACAACAAGTTGTAGAATATCATGAATTTTGTATTATTTCAGAAGCATTAACCATGATATGTAGACAAATGCGGCAGGCTTATAACTATCTGTTGTGGTTGTACTTCCAATATTCGGTAACGATGGGCTTACCTCTACTTGAACCTTGGGAAATAAAGGTGCTAAGTATCCTTTGTACTGAAATGAACAACGCTAATTTGACAACTTTACCATTTGATATGTGAGCTCATACAACACACACACCTACTATTTTAGCAAGCACCCGGTTTGGTGCATGTATTTATGCTTGTGTATGTATTTGTGTGTGTAAGTATGTATGTATGTACGTTTGTATATATGTACGTATGTGTGTGTGTATGTATATGTGCATATATGTCTATTTAGATATATATCCTATTAGTTTCTTAGCTTAGCAGCAAATTGGTCGGCATTTCGTCTGATTTTTAAATTCCAGTTATTACACCTTAATCATTTACTATAGATACAACCCTGATATGCCTATTTGCCACGACCCTGTATACAACATACATCTTCCTACCACCGCACTTGGCTATGTGGGGTCGAGTGTTTTCGTCGATAAACACTAGGTGATGACATCAGGCGAATGCCATGAACACCAACATATGCGTATCACTGACAATGCTTTCATGTTAGCTGAAGTGAAATTGTTTTGAAATGTGTCGTTTTATAATAAAATATAATAGAGAGAGCGAGAGAGAGAGAGAGTGTGTGTGTGTATATGTGTGTGTGTATCTTTGGGTGTGTTCTATGTTAAGATAATGAAGTTTTTCCTGTTGCTATAAAAGTAGAGGTTGCATTTGTAATGTACATAAGTGTAATAAATAAGTAAATAATTGTTTTTAGTATTGAGATGACTGTGTTTTGTTTTGCCAAAAATTAGGCGTCTTTCAAAGCAAAACATCATCATTATCAGGGAGTAGGTTACATTATGATATCAAAACGTTCTAATTCCGTCCAAAAGTGGGGCAGGTGACAGCCAGCTTAATTCTTTTTTTATTTTGAATAAATGAATGACAAATCGATTGTATAAAACACCTCAGCCATGGTACAATATACATACAAAATAACTGCCAATTCGCCCTCAGTATAGTATAGTGAACACGTTTTCAACAACGTAAATAATAATAATAATAATGAAACTAAGAACCCGTATATGCTACAAAACATGACATCTGCATGACATCTGAAACCAGCAAGATTCCTTATGATATTTTTTTTCAGGTGACATTATGTTAATGAAAGATATGTTAGTTTGTAGTAGATGATTTGACAAATAATTTTTTTTAAATATAATATAAAGGACACTTTTCTAAGAAGTAAGTCATCTCAATTACATATATCGATCATTATTTACACAATATTTACAAAAACAAAACCCTCCGTCGATAGTTCATGTTAGTCATTGTATTGATGTTTTATGATTTGAACAACTAAACGTTAATAGAACAGTCATATGATGTATTCTAAGGCAAGATATTGTTTTCTTTCTAAATATAAAAATCCTTAACTTGAGGCAATAAATTTAATATTATGGTTGCTGTTAATACATTATTCAATTGTTGAACAGTTAGGTTGCTTATTCTACCTTTGAAAACGTCAACAAATAATATACAATTTCCAGCACGATAACAGTTTGTTGAACACTTGAAAACATTATTTTGGGTACACTGTACATACCGGAAGCAACTAAATGACTATGGTAAATCTAATATAATGAATTAATAATGGACTAGAACAAAATATCGCCTTTATCCTAGGTGAATCCTATGCTTTACTCAAATTCAAAAGCTAATCGTCATATGACCATATTCATTACTTAACAGACTACTCACCTACGTCTAATTTACCATCATTTAGTACCGAGATCATCCTTTAGTACGGACGTTGTTTATTCGGCATATATACTTTTCGACAATCCTCATTTCGCCAACAGAATGTGACATTTCAGTATAAAATGACCTCGATAATCCGGCAACGCGAAAATGTTGCCAAATATTTCCGCTGGTTTAGTCATGCAAGACGCACCGACATATTGTCAGTAATGGTTAATTAACCCACCTATATACGATAATAGATCGATCGAGACGAAATGCGTTGAATCGGTCACAAACTGCGGTCTCTGGTTAGAAACAGCTATGGCACCCATTGTAAATATGGGATGGCAAGTTTTCACTAACGATGAATGCTGGAAATCTTTCAGTAAATTGTTTCATATTACACGGAGACTGCGACTATTATTTTAGCTTAAGGATTGTGTCTTTTCAAAGGATTTAACACAATACTTCTCATGATATAACCCAATGATTGAGGGAAACAATTTTTCCAGATGAATGACACAGCCAAGCCTTAGTTATTTATGTTGAATTATGGGGGATTTTTAGCATGGATTTCGATGGATAAGTGATTTAAAGTTAAACTTTTACCAGAATGTAAATTGATTTTAATGAAGATTTAAGAAATTTTAATGTAGAGTTTTAGAAATATTATTTTATTTGTACCTGGGAACTAATCATATATAGATCACCTGTATATTATTAAATAAAAAATGTTATTACTTTATAGTTTCGGAAAGTCAAATAGCTAGTTCAGTTTCTATACAAGATATCATGAATAAATACCAATGTTACAGTAATTGGAATCACCCATTGAATTATAACCTATGTGATCATATATTTTATTCATTCACATCGATCATCATGTCAGATGGCAACGGTTCTACAAAAATAAGTTTGAACTAGACAGGCCGGTCCATGACAGTCATATGCAAATCTCGCTGAACGTTACTTAGTATAGTGGCATATATCTATTGGATGAAGTCTATGCATTCTTATTAAATGGAAAATTATGATTTGGAGATCGCATACCTTTAATGGACGATAAATAAAATCCAAATATAGCTGGTAAATAGCCTAAATACAGCTTTTCAGTATGACATTTATCGGCCAGTACATGCGTAAATCGCCATGCAACACAGTGATTCTTAGACTACTAACCCGAGACCGTAGTGTGAAATTCAGCCGCATGGTGGCAGGTGGTGTAATTGAATTGGTCTATTTCCTATATCATAACCAATTATAATCGCCCTTGATCATACACACCGACACATGATGCTTCCTTTGCCTTTGGCTATCCTATAGCCAATCATAATCATTCGTGGCTAATTACAAACACAATTGTGTGATCTTTCGTGGACTCGACATTCCGACATTCACTTTTATCCGACATATTATCACGTGACAAACCTTGTCGGAATAACGGATTCTCTCCGTATATAAACACTTAGGTGTGGTGGGATCTAATTGAAGCGCCCATCCGCGTGACTTAATTCACCTATAATTGAGAACTAATGATTTAAGGTAAAGGTCCGACACTGTTACCGATATGTAGACATTATAATAGCTATTCCTTCAGTAATTATCCTATATGATCGTAGTCTGATTACTTATAATATGGAAAAAAAACTCTGCTCCAAAAGTAGCATGGTTGATGCCAAATCTGAAAGTGACATTTGAACCAGAACAAATATCGATATATATATATATATATATATATATATATATAGTAACATCTTTCAATAAGATATTCTATAAACAATAACGACATTTTATAAGTAGACTAAACAGTACATAATGGCAACAACTGGTTAATCCCGTTATATATTATTGCAACACGCATTGCCACTGCTTGACATGCAATTAATTATTAAGATATACTATTTTAAATGTGCTGATTCTACACTTAACACCATGTTGAGCCTCATGATTGCTGTCGAATACCTATATATATATATATATATATATAGTTTTATACTGCCTTCTCTTTGCTGCCACCAATCGTCGTCTGAAGTCAATATTTAAACGTGTTCAACGAAATAGACATTCACACACACACACACACAGAGAGTGATGAAATGAAACGCATCAGGATTAGCTGTTAGGTTTGAGTAAATCATACTATTTACTCAGGATTGTGACGATATTTCGTCCTAATTCAGTAATAATCCATTGTGCGGTATTGCTACTTTGTTTTTTTGGGGGAGCTAATTTACTTCACTGCTTCCATAAATAGGTAGTGTACTCGACACAACGTTATCATGTGTTCAACTGAAACTGTTATGTTCGTTAGCGCGTCGAGAGTTTCATGAAAGGCACAAAAATTCTGCCTGATCTGCTAACAACTTGGCGACGCCGGTTGTGTACACGGCACCACACCTTTGTGGTGTGCTCAGCTGGAACCGTTGTGTTGGTTGACGCGCCGAGAGCCCATAAAGGCATAATTTTTCACTTCGATCAACACACACGATTTCTCTCTTGCTCTTTTGCTACCAGAATACTGTTGTTTCGCTGCTCTGCCTATTGACTGCCGTTACTTTGACGAAAAGTGTTAATTAAGACTATATCTCTGCTGTTGCACTTAGATTTATTCGTATATCTAAGTAACATCACCTACAAAAGTCTTTATTAAGACTATTTATAATTTTTTCAGGCTAGATTTATTCATATCGTTATACTAAGACTAAACATTTTCTGCTGTTATTGTCTGGTAAGCGAAGAACGAGCCGGCGAAAGCTTGCGCCGTTTACTGAGCTGTTGCATCGGCCAATCAGAAGCGAGCTGGGTGTTGTTTCAAATATCTGACTCGCTCGACACAAACCACAATAAGTCTTTATAAGACTAAAAGACGAACCACCCGACAAAAATGAACCGAGGCCAGACCTACAGGAGAGTCAAGGTGCCGAAGAGACAGCCATGGAGGAAGGATTCACCGTAGTGAAAAACAAAAGGACCAGGGACCAAAGCCCGAAGACGGCGTCTCCGTTGAGGAAACGCCCAAGGCCCAATGGGAAGCCGGATCCAAACCAGGCAAGTCCACGGCTAAAAATAAAAATTGCCAAAACTGAATGTTGGACATCGGCCTTCGAAATAGCACTGGCGCTATTCAAGGCCTACCCCCATCTAGAAATCGCTCAAAACATCAACAAAGAGGGGCATACCATTCTTTCCACAACGAGAGAAGACACGGGACTACATAGTCTCTATCAAGATGCTAAGCGGTAGGCTGGTAAAATTCGAAGCCTTAGAGGACGGACCCTCGAAAAGAGGTATGCCATTGTAGGCGTACCACTCGAAGTGGAGCCCGACTACTTTATCGGACTCCACCATATTACCAAAGCGGTAAGAATTGCGAAAGGAGGCATACCAACGACCTGTATGGTGCTTACCACGACTCACCCCCACCGGAAAAAAAGGATAGGCTTCGGACCTCACTTGACAGTAAGATCATATGTTCCTGACCCCCCACATTGCTACCGGTGCTACAGATGGGGCCACAAGAAAACAACTCTCTGTCCCTCGAAACCAATGGAGCCAGTATGCCTGAATTGCAGGCAGAAACACGCCACAGCATACAGAGGATGTCCCTCGAGGATGGAACAGGTGACATCGGCCCAACTCCGGCTGGGCGTTACACCCAGGCCCAAAGCCTCACCGATAGCGATGACCCCAGCCAACTCCAATCGATGGAACAGGACAGCACAGCCAGCCAGAGCCACGCTTCCAGCGACCATACCCGCCGCCAGTCACCCATGGACCAAGACCGTCTCACAGGACTACAACAGACTTCCAGGAACTCCCATCGGTGACACATGAAACAACTCCCGTAGAGTATACAACGTCCATCCACTCCCCCAACCAACCGCCCCGAGACAAATATGGCCAGTGCTGCGGCGGCCATCATGGCGCATATGAGCCACATCTGGTCAATTATGAACAAAGTTACCGAGCTCATAAAGATTATCCCGAACGACCTAAAGAAAGACCCGGGCGTTGCCCTAAAAGACGTCCAACAAAAAACCACAGAGGTGACCCTACTGCAGACTGTGCTGGAAGAAGTAAAAACCTCCAAACAGACTGCTCTCCCCACCCCCCGACGAAACACTACCCCGAACTCCAAACCAGACCCGACGAGTCCCAGCAAAATCTCCCAACATCACAAAAAACTCGCATCCAAGATAACCCCCCAAACACCGACCTCGGCATCACCTCTTGGAACATCAGAGGGTTCGATGCTAGAAGAAACATGCTCCTGAGCCACATACAGGATAGACACCCAGACATAATTATGTTACAGGAAACGCTGACCAGCACCAATAAAGTCCCTAAACTTCCTGGTCATCATATATACCACAAACCAAAAGATCCCTCGGCTACCTCCGTCTCCCAGGGAATGATCACTGCTGTCAGACAGGGCATTCCCACACCTTCAGAAGTCAGACCACAAATGACTACACTGAATACCAACTAGTAATTCTACACGCTGATAAAGACAAAGATCATACTTTTATCAATCTCTACACAAGCCCTCCCCACTATATACATATCCTAGACCTTATTGAACCCCATCCCTCACACTTAGTAATGGGGGATTTTAATGCCTACCACTCTCCCTGGGGACACTATACAAACTCAACTGGTACAACTCGTGAACCAGCTGATTGACACCCACTCGGCCCCGTGTTCTCCGCAGACCTCGCACTAAACTCCCACTGGTCAGAAATAGACGATCTTGTATCCGACCACATTGCGTCCCATATGCTGATCCGAAACTCCTTCGTTACAGCACCTCAGGCCTCCATCCTGAAGTGGAACACACGAAGAGCTGACTGGGTTAAATATTCACAAACCCTACATACTTTGACACCTGACATCCCCCAAACATAGACATAGACATCCACCTAGACAACATACTAGAAGCAGTGCAGTCAGTGGCTGATATCTCAGTACCAAGACAGACTAAGGCCAAACACAACGGACGGACTAACTACATACCACCTGACGGTAAAATATATACCCGACAGTTAAGTATGGCCACCAAAGTCTTTGAACGACTCAAAACTGACGAATTCAAACAACAAATCGGGGCCATCCAGAAGATTGCCAAGTGTGAACTGCATAAACTTTAGACCAAGGCCTGGGACGATTGGTGTGAGAAACTCTTCACCATGAATACCAGCCGATTATGGTCTGAAATACGTAAGCTTAGAGGTTCCACGAAACAAGTGACGACCAGAAACCCTAAAGAAGCTCACACGCTAGCAAAACACTTTGCTACCCACGCAGCATCCCACACCCTACCACTAAGGATCCAACGGGAACTTAGAGACCGACACGACGAACGCTCTTCAGCCCATCAAGAAGCCATCCAAATAGAATTAAACACTGACAGACCTTTCTCCATGTATGAATTAAATAACGCCCTCAAATCTGTTAAAATGACTACACCAGGTTAAGACACTTTCTCCTGTGAATATTTCATAAAAGCCCCCCCCCCCCCAATCTTCCTACAAAAAGTACTTGAACTATACAATAGCTCTTGGCACCAGAACACTCTACCAGCAAATGGAAGAAGGCCAAGGTCATACATATTCCAAAGCCTGGAGGGTCATCCTACAGGCCGATATCCCTCCTTCAAAATATCTCCAAGATTATGGAGAAGATGATTGCCAACAGACTAACCTGGCTCCTCCCAACCCAACAGAATCTCTTCTGATTTGTACGAGGAAAGTCGACTACTGACGCTATAGCCCAAGTCATTGGTGACATAACTAACGGTAGAAAAGCCAACGGGCCAAATAGAACAACCTTTTGCGACCTTCCTCGACAAAGCTTTTGAACGAGCTCAACCATTAGCTATTTCAGACTCATTAATAACCCTCGGGTTCAAAGGTAAGATCCTAGCATGGCTCAAGGACTACCTTTCAAACAGATCATAGTAGTAGCCCTCCAAGGATTCAACTCCAACGAGCACCGCACAGACACAGGCCTTCCACAGGGTTCTATTCTCGGACCCACTCTATTTAATGCCCTTGTCATTATTATACTTAAACAAACTGTCACCATTGGGACTAAACTCCACGCATACGCCGACGACCTCGTCCTCGTATCAAATGGACGCGATCCCCTTCGGAAGGATGCAACAAGCCCTTCACCGACTGACGACAGATGCAGAAAGCCTTGAACCTTTTTTTCTCTGCTTCCAAGACTAAAACCATGCTCTTTTACTGCATACCAGAAGTTATTCCCCGGTTCACTATCGGGGAACAACCAATAGAAGTAGTAAAAACACATAGGTACCTAGGGGTAGTCATAGACGACAAACTTCATTTTACTCACCGTGCCAAATACACTAAAGAAAAACTTGCCAGTCGTCTCAATATCCTTAAAATAATCTCAAACAGCAGAAAGGGAGTTTCCACCTTCATGCTCCTCACACTTTATAGAGCACTCATTAAGACTACAATGACCACACCCAACACCCATCATCCAAGTAGTCCAGGATAGCCTTCAAAAGGACCCTAGAGTTTTTGCACCCACCACTTGGGCACTTAAGGCAGCGGTATTCCAAAACGACTTTGAAATACCGATTATCCACCCACCCCTAGTCCACCCAAAACCTCCATGGTTAATCCCCCATTCGAGGTCATCATCTGCCGTGACCACCCTAAAAAAGACAATCCGGTAGCGACGCTAAACGCCGCTAACTCCCGAATCAAAAAACTTTCTGACGCAAATACCAGAGTTTGGTACGCAGACGGTAGCAAACACACTACGGGTAATACCGGTTGGTCGGCTTACTCTCACAAAGAATCTTCTATCTCTGGTAGACCCCCTCGGTACACTCCAATAACCTTAACCGCCCTCCTGGAGACGCTCCGATGGTGCAGAACCAACCGTACTCTGCATCAAAGGATAGTCATAAACACTGATTCCATGGCTGCACTTCTAGTCCTCCAAAAACACACACCCTCAACCTACCCTGAAACTGCCTTTGAAGTCTGGGATAAAGCCAAACATCTCAAACAACTAGCTATCCAGATAATCTTCCACTGGATACCTAGCCACGTCGGAATCTTCGGCAACGAAGATGTTGCCCGACTTGGCAATTTAGCCACAAACCTTGACACTGTAAAGACATGTGAGCAAACTATTGGAGCTCTAGGCCGAAACATCCCAAACAGGATCAAGACTATGACGGACAAACTTTACAGTGATTACTTCACAACCCACTCCCTCTGGTATTCGGTATCACAATACCACAATACCAGAACATAGAATAAACCCCAATAGATTTATAGATACCCAATTATGACTACTCAGATGTAACTCTTATACTAAGAGGTTCAAGACTCCTGATAAACACGCCACATGTAATGTGTGTCAGGATCGACATGGCCAATGCACTACCTTATAGATTGCCCCGGACTACCGAATATTCGACAAAATAGTAAACAAAAAATTACTCCCGGTCCAACATTACCTTCCCGCAATAGACAAAGCTAATTACGATTAAGACGATCAATGATCATTCCAGGGAGCATTAATCCCCCCCCCCCCTTAAGAGACAACCATATATTCTGCAGTAAATCCTGCAAGAAAATAATAAACCCCCTATAAGAGGGGTGTCCTACAGCGACGGCCTGGGGTATAAATTCCCCTTAAAAATATGAACGAACGAACTTCGATCAACCATTAACTTGGCGACGGCGACCCTATCGGATCTCTGTCCGTATGGTTGATATAGGTAGGATTTGTTTAGCTATTTGAACCCAGAATGGAGGTGGAATGAGCATCTGTGGTATCGAAATGTGTAGCCTACCTTTAAGCCACGGCAAATTACTGCTGAATGTAAACTGTGGTATCAAAATATTTATCTTGTATAAATGTTAACCTACTGTTAACTGCCAGCTGTGGTGTCAGATGGTACCTTTTTGTACGTAGAATACATCAACCGCTTTCCTATGGGCGTGACATATTTGTCACGTACGAAAAACGAAGTATCTGGGACCCACAGGCTGATGAGTAGCCCAGACATATAAAGGTCTATGTATGTATAGATGTGTACCATTTGTCTGCTTAAAGGCAACTATGTATTGATTTAATTATATATAGATTAGTGGATGTATAGGTTTAAA
Source organism: Paralvinella palmiformis (assembly GCA_025642065.1). Taxonomy (NCBI): domain Eukaryota; kingdom Metazoa; phylum Annelida; class Polychaeta; order Terebellida; family Alvinellidae; genus Paralvinella; species Paralvinella palmiformis. The sequence goes on along the minus strand of JAODUP010000518.1, from coordinate 200,465 downwards.
GATTGAATTAAGTTTGTTACTCTAAGACAGTGCCATCGTATATATGAATCCAGACGGACCGTCGGGTGGACGGGGATATAAAGTACTTTTCATTCATCCGTCCTTAAACATAAACGTAAAGTCTTACTTCCTTACTCACTAGAATGAAATATCACCTCAGTCCTAAGTAAATACTAGGATTCACTCAAACCTAACAGCTAATCCTCATACGTTTATGTTCATTACTTTGTCAATGTTCAACCAAGCCTAATTTAGCGTCCCCTAGCATATGCAGTTAGGTGTGATGGGAAGTAAATTAACCCGCTTATCCACAGCGATACCCAGTCTACGAAAAAATCCGTGTTATACTTTTTCATATTTTTTTTTCCAATCTACGGACAAAAAATATATTTTGGCCGATTCTACGGATTCGTAAGCATGGTAAACTTAATATATCAACAAACTGCGTCACTCTCGCTGCATAATGCAGCAATATGCGCATATGTGTTTTAGACGCAAGTGGTTACATGAGCAGAATATATATTTTGGGGTCATATCTTTTGTGACGTCATTAATTACTGCGTTGTCATTGTCTCGATCTGCGCGATTTATTTGTATTCTATTCACATTTTTATATCGCCTCTTAGGCCACATAGGTAGAGCGCGAGACTATTTACCAATGACTATGGTCATTTTGTGCGGCGATGTTGCAGGTTCGCGCCTCGGTTGTGGTGCTATAGTAGGGGGAGATTTTCATCCAGCCAGGCAACTGGCAAGGTTTTCTACACCGAACATGCCAATTATTCTAACTTTATTTAGTATTAATCTCCGTGGGGAAGTTGTAAATTACAGACCATATGAATCTCCCTCATTTGAGCCTGGCAGCTACGTAAAAAACTGCTATTTCGGCCATTATCATTATATATCCTCATGTTTCGGACACTGTTCATTTTTATTTAATCCCCGGATGTTTATTAACATTAATTGGGCATCACTGTATCCGCTCTATTTATTTGACTTATAATTGAAAACATCATATTTTATGCAAATCTCCAATACTGCAAATGAAAAATTGGGATAATAATAGCTATGGATTCAATCATATCCGTACTTGAACAAATAATTAATATCCGACGAGATGAATTTTTTCTATAGGATTACAACTTAATTACTAACAATATAAATTTTTAAGCCATACCAAATTCAAAAGTGGAATTTCACTTACCTAACAGTATATTTATCTAAATACATCTTCATATATATTAGTGACGTCAGTAGTTTTATGCGGATGTAAATGTACCTTATTGTTTATAGCATGTAATGTTTATTTTACATTATGATACGTCATTTCAACATTATGATATTCGATTAATTTATTTCAAACATTATGATTTCTCAACAACGGGAAATGTTACGGTCATTAGTTTTGGAGCGAATAATATACAAACACACCACAAAGGAGAAACGTATATTTTGATTATTTCTTGCACATTTCAGCTATTTAAGAACACAAGTTTTTCTGGACATCCCACCAAATAACGCCACGTCCATAATAACGTCACTCCTAACGTCATTATAGCGTGTACATATAATGCCAACATGAAACTAACATGTTAATAAACTAGGATGTGCGTCGCTTGTTATTTGTGTCCACAATATGAATGAAAAACGATATGACTTTTACACCAATTAACACCTGGATTTGTTCCTATCTTGCCGACAGCAGACAACGTTCAGTAGGCGTACCATTACATATGGCTTTCGTTGCGCGTCCGAGCATTGGAATCGTTTTCGTTGATGATGAAGGTCCGAGCACTCAAAGCGCGTGCGCCATGTTTGGCTGTTTCCGGTACTCGGACGCGGAACAGCAATCCGAACATCGGAATCTCGTTTGTCGGTGATACAGATCCGATCATTCGGCATCGGAACCGTGTTCATGTTAATTAGTATTATTATAGATCGTGATAATTTCGTGATCGCACTTAGTCTTCCAATGGCTCGCATCAGTGTCAGTACGGGAGAATAGTTGTAATTACTCCTACTAGTGTTTAATAAGGATATTAGCTTAATTCCATTAATAGGCATTATCATAATATTTAAAAGAAAGTCTGACTTGTATAAGAAGTGCACGGCTTTTTTATCTTCGTATTTCAGCTGTTCAATCTCTGCCATTAAGTTATTCGGCAAATGAAATCTATAAGACTAAACGGACAGTTGCCATTATATATATATATATATATATATATATATATATATATATATGAAGTCAGCTGGATGACGCGAGCATGCGAGATGACCTTCTAATGGACACGGGTTCACAGTTCTTAAAATAATATTGAAATTGGTACGCCGTCTGATCGCTAAACGATACAGATTTTGAAGCATTGGAGTGTTATGATCATAGTTCTATATATTTGTCTTCCTTTCCTAAATTGACTATGGGTATTTAATATTATAATCCGATAAGTTATATAACTAGTGAGTACTTCTTGTGTTTAAAAAAAGATGTTAATGAGTATAAGCTCTCCCGGTGTATCATGGGCTTAGCACACCATTGTGACGTATTCATTCTTATTAATACCATTGCCAACATATAGCCCCATTAGGAGTAATTGACGAGTCTATAATCCAAATTAATACATCATTCATTATGGGTTTCAGAGCAGCTATATTGATCGTACGGATTGATATTTCAAAAAAAGATTTATTAGATGTATTACAGCAACACAAAGGCACATATCTGAATGACCCTTGCCTTAAAATGCCAACATTGTTATAATATTCGCTGCCACCGGTACCAATTCAACTGATGGAGATTAATTGAGACCGATTTTCCAGACGAATGACACAGCTAAGCCTTGGTGATTAGTGTTGACTGGTAGGGGATTTGCTTACCATGGGCTTCAATGGATTAAATAAATTATTTTAAAATACTATTTTTAGCTGAATGTAAATTGGTTTTAATGAAGATTTTAAAATATTTAATGTAGATATAAAGGGCAATTTGCAGGTTTGGGACATATTATTTTTACCAATCATATATGGATCATCTGTATATAATTAAATTAAAAATATTACATTAGAATGTTAACACCCTTAACATTGCACGAATGGCTGATTCAAAAAATGAAACGGTTCACTTTCAATACAAATATCATACATACATACATACCAATATCGCACTAATGGGAATCGCCCATTGATTTATAATATATGTGGTTTTTGATTTTATTCATTAAAATATATTTTTATAGAACTTTTGCCATCTGACTTGATCATATGAAGTAGACGATGACAGCTGAACGTTACTTGAGTTTAGTGGCATATATCTATTGGATGAAGTCTATTCCATTCCTATTAAATGCAAAATTATGATCTGGAGATCACATACCTTTAATGGACGATAAATAAATCCAAATATAGCTGGCAGATAGCCTATATGCAGCATTTTAGTAAGACATTTATCGGCCACTATCACGCGTAAATCGCCATGCAACACAGTGATTCTTAGACTTCTAACCCGAGACCGTAGTGTGATATTCAGCCGCATGGTGGCGCCATGGTTAATTGAATCGGTCTATTGATAATAATTACGATTACATTGTACAGTTATTATGAATATAGTGTATTTTGTCTAATTATGATTATTATTGTTATTCACCCATTGTATTGTACTAAAATTAACATTAAATAAAAGTAATGGCTAGTTCTAGAAATATGTTATTTAGTCAAAATGAAAATGGTTTTTAATCCACATCGGGTGTTTCAAAGGCACAACTTTCCAAATAGCGACGATAGTGGAAGTATATGTTGTCTCCTAAACTAGAAAAAAGTCCATCACTTGTTTCAGATGATGACGAAATGTCAATATATTTCAATATAACATATTTCAATGTAAATAATCAATAAACCCGTGTAAACACGAAGGTAATCGCCGATCATGATTTTACATATAAGAGTGTAATCTGATTATGTTTATGATTAAATTGCATCTGAAAAATTACGATTACCGATAATGTTTACCCTACATTTGGGATGGTGATTTAAAAGCTTTAGATCCCCCCCCTGAGCGGATTGGTGAAAAATACGTTTATAAATCGTTGCTTTCCAAATTACAACTGGCATACCATGTCCGGATCAGGTTCTTTTCTAATCAGTCGATCGCTACACAATTCTAAATACTATAAACTGCAGATAATCAGAGTTGATATAACGTAATGCACAAACAATGAAACTGTATTTGGCTAGCTGTGTCTTCGAGGTCACCTCCTTCTCTTCATCGATATCTTGAGGCGCCTCTGTGGTCTAATTGGTAGCGCGTTTGACCACAGATCACTACGACCCAAGTTCGAATCTCGGCGTGTCCACATTTGAAGGGTGTTTCATCTTCGACTTCGATTCATTACCTTTGGAGGTCGCTCGGCCCATTTAGCTTGCCATGTGCACAAAAGTGGCCGTAAAACATCGATGATGATCATCATCATCATCGTCGATATATCTTGACACAAAGAATGTCTCGAAGAACAACCTATTTAGTGCTTACCTAATCCACGTTTATAAAGTTTGGTTCTGGATGCTACATGCTGGTATAAAATTGTCGCTTATTAAATATTTTAAAATAAAATTGCTATTAACGAAGACAATACGTTTAGATAACATTACACACTCAACATATAGTCGCAGAATATTTTATCCAAATGGAATTACCATCTTCAATGGCTAACGACGTGATATGTTCACGTTTGTTGTATGCTAGATAACGTTAGTTCGTCGGCCAACATGTCGGCTTAGCTTCAGTCTCCTACGAAAGAACATCCTGAAATGAATGATCTCAAAGTTAATATTTGTTTCTATATTTTGAAAGTTTGATTTTCTCATTACATTTGGCTATAACGCATTATATAACATCCATCGAAAACCAGTGTACGATTACATCATTTCATTAAAGCAATGCTCCCCGCTAGTGTCTTTGATGTGGTTCGGCTTTTACACATTTTCAAGTGGTTAACACATACTTCGAAGTCGGGATTTGAATTAATAATTTCTAGTCGCCGTAAGTAACAAATTAAACATTGACTACACACGGCTTGTTATGGCACGGATTGTAATACAAAATTTAATGGTTAATTGTTTAAATTAAATTATCTAAAATCTATTTTCACAGCTATTTACACCTTGGGTTCGGACCTGTCTAACCGAAACGATTCACCTTCCTGGAATAGTTTAGAAACGAATCATCTAATTTGAATATTGGTCTAACAGGCATCAGGTTTAGATAACTCTTAATATGATTTGTAATTTTTAAACTCTGAAATAGCTTTCCTAGAAGAAGAACTTTATTATTATTATTACTATTATTATTATTGCCATTAGTATTATTATTATTATTTATTAATTATTTTTATCATCATCATCATCAACATTATCATCATCGTCGTAATCTGTATTCACTAATATATTAATAACAATACCAATGCTAAGATAATAGCTGAGGAGGAGAGTGAATGAAAACATCTTTGAACACGAAGTCAAACGAATTTACTTTGTATTGATCCCTTCATACGTGTCTTGAATCGAAGTTTTGGTTGACATAAGACGCTGATTCGTTACTTCGAACATTGATACGTTAGTCCGGGAAAAAAATGTATACTCGGGGTACTTTATATGATAAAACGTGATAATACAAGTTTATTAATGATTTGTTTTATTTTTGATATGTGTTAGTAGGCATATGTTTTAGACAAAAAATGCATTAAAGCGCTTAATGTTACAATATGTCAGATGGCCACAACGGATTATGCAAGATATTTGTGTTACACGATCGCATACGTTTGTAAAATTGTATATGGGTGTTTTTGTAGGTATGCATATTCTTATGATCTCAAATGTGAAGTTTCGATCTTGTATTTTATTTCACACAGAGGTGGGAAGTGTATGGACCAGTGGATTGAGACAGAATGAAGATAAGCTTTATCAATGGGGAACTGGAGAATACCTATTACCAGATTCTCCAATGTGGGCAATTGACCATCCTATTCTCCGAAAATGTGTCCAAATAAGGAATGCTAACTTGTATTATTTAGATGATGTGAGATGTGAAAGATTGCGGTTAGCTGTTTGTGAATATCAGTAAAGATAGAGTGTAGTTGATTGTGTTAAATGTATTTGTATTTTCCCAGATTTGTATTTGACTAAATGTGTTGACATTCCTGCTCGGGTAAAGATTAGAATAGCGGAAGACACGTTTTATTTTTGCAGATTTCACATTTAAGATTATAGAGCTAATATTCTCTTGGGGACAGTTTGCATATGGATTTGAAATATTTAAAGTAATATAATATGAAATATTTTCGCGTTAGCATTCGCTAAAACTATGGAATTATTATCAATAAATTTACTTATGCTTTCGTATAGTGAAGCATGTAATTACAGTAAAGGAATTATTTTCTATGTTAAACTGACCTAATAATCCAATTGTATATTTGTTCGTATTCAGATCATTGCTGTTGTGATTGTTGTTGTGATTGGGTTAACACATTCCTATATTGGTGTCACATTGTGTGACTACACAGCATGTAAATATAATATCTTTTGTGGACATAGATTAAATATTGGTTGATTTACTTATCCAAAATCATTTTCGATTATATATATATATATATATATATATATATTAGTATCTGTATTAGTTTATTTGATACACAAACCGCCCTAAGAGTTTAATGTTTTTTTAAATTCTTTTGAAGTGTTTACGTTGAGTAAAGGCTGAACAGATGTCAATTAAATATATTTGGGCATTGTTTGTATGTATATTGTGTCATTTCATTTTACAAGAATAATTTACTATCTAACAATAGTATTCTTATTACTTATGTAATAGTCATCGAGACTAACATCTATGCGCCATTGGCGTATAAATTTGATAGCTTTTCTTATACATATTCTATATACACTCCGACGAAGATAAAACGAGCACACGAATATCAGCATTAGCTAAAGATAGCGCTGATGGTATAAGATAGTTAATATATTTTATATTTAACATATATTCAGTGTTCTATGCTTGCAGTGTATATGTGGAATGTGGCCCATTTTAGATGCAGCACTTGTCAAATGAGTTCCACTTATTTCATCTACGTTTATTGGAGTTGGACTGCAAATTCCTTTTAAATCTTTTGTACTTGTGATATTGAAGCAAAAAGAAATAAAAATACTCCCCAAAGTCGGAATATTGTTCTATTTATAGCTTATGCAATAAACAAAATCACTAAAAATCAAATTGAATGTAACACTTTTTAGATTTGTTCGGGTCACTCTCAGTATTATTACATTCTAAGTGCTATTAACTAATTACAGAATATATGCCCTTTCAAAACCAAAATATCCATGGAATTGTTTGGACGATGTTTGTAATTGAGCAATTCTGATATGTTTGGATTAAGTGCAGTAACCTGACAACATTAAGCATCAGATAAACAACATTTCGACCTCATATCACCATCCCCCTTATCCCCAAATATAGAGACTACCAGCAAAAATAACAACACAAGAAATAAACACTAGGTGGATTTTCTCAATGGGCAACAGCCAAGGTTCTGTATCCCAAAATTTCATGTTTATTCGTATTATTATTCTACGATCATTCACGGGGACCCTCCGTGGTCTAGCGGTAGTCTGTTGGACCACATATCGCTACCACCCGCGTTCGAATCTCGACGTGGGCATATCTGAAGGTTGTTTCATCGTTCACTTCACTTCATTACCTTTGGAGGTCGCTCGGCCCGTTTAGCCTAACATGTGAACAAAAGTGGCCGTAAAATGCTAATCTTCATCCTGATCATCTTCATTTATGATCATTCACACTAAGTTACCAAAGTCGAATAGCACTTAATGCCAAATGAAGATCCATATTTAATACATTTCGGTGGAAATCTCAGTAATTTATGTAGAAACGATGTCAGTAGAATCAAAACAAAAAATAATATGAAACATATTTATTTATTTTCTTTCCATTTTTCAGACAGCAGAATTCTTAATGTTCTCAGTGTAACCCATACCCCCATGAACATAATAGATGAAACCCTTCCGTTTCTTGTATCTAAATCATGAATTACAGCAGTAGCTGCTAGTCGCGAACCCACTCTGACCCCTAGCTCAATTTCGATGGTATATTTTGATGACTCAATATTCGACTATCCACCACCTATATTACCTGATGTATTATCAGAATCATCCATAAGTGACCATGATCCAGTTAATGCAACCATAACAGTATAGAATGTAGCAACGTACCAGGTTGTAACGGAGACTCACATTAAAGACAAAGTCCTTTGTTAGGATGGATAGTCCAACCCATTGAAAGGCCTGATAAGGTGATCAAATATCTAGCGATGTTTCTACCTCTCAAGCAAGATAAACTGCCAAATGACTGTATTTGAGATGAACGATGAGTGGATACCCGGGTTGGAACATACACACTACCCTCATGCGGCGCCACTGCTGCTGAATCAATCAGGTAAACGCCAAGAAGACTCCATTTTAATATGCTCAGGAATTAGTGAACGATTAACTTGATGAGCATACGTTACCAAATATGAAGTATCCCGTATTACCTGCTAATAGCTGCTGCCAGCTACCATCGACTTTTGACTCGAAAGAAACAGCTAACTGAGACTCATTATGCTCTGGATGACATTCACATGGATGACACCAGCCATCTCATATTTGCGCGGTACGCGGAGGCAACCTTCAAGGCTGTTCAACAATTCTTCAGGGAGACGCTGACCGTTAACACATTCGTGATGCAGGATGCTGTAGCAAAGCATTTACATCTAATCATGTATACCCGTTGCTAGTAGGATTTTGTTGGTATCATGCTATTGATTAAAAACAACTTCCGAGAACTGTGTATTCTAATGTTGAGCGAAAGAGTGTGCCTCCTTGAACAAATTCTTTGGAGCCAGATATATGGAGACCCAAATACTTTATGGACCCTTTATAATGATATGTTTATCAGAACCAACACCATCCAATGAGGCTGGTATAGTAAGCTAAAACACACTGCACGTCCCAAGATGAACTTATTTATGTGTTTTTGTTGTTGTCTTTTGTATTCTCAGCTAACTGCGGAATGAAACATCAGCATTGGTATCTTCCAAAATCATGCATTATGACGGGTTTAAAGGATGATGTATAAATTAACAATAAGGTGTGAAGCACGACGTTATGATGGTTACAATAAGATGCCCACATATGCAAACATCCAAATATTTACTAATGTTTATGATCATGAAACAAAGACTTTATACATAATTTATTCTGATCAATTGCTGAGTTAAAATATCAAGCCTTATAAGACAACAACAACAATAATAGTAATAATAATAATAATAATAATAACGAGCTATATTTAAAACAAAACAAGTCTTTTTCCTAGCAAAGCTATCAACAGGTTTGACTCCACAATCCTATTAAATGTGACTGATAACTAATGCGTAACATATCGAAAATGAAATGAAATTAATCATTTCTAACCTATACCTGGAAGATAATTTTATCCTGTATCAATGATCGGTAGATACCTTCGTTCAAGTTGCAAGAAACTCAGTGCTGCAACAAGCTTTGCGACGGTAGATTGGTGATTAAGTGAGCGTATGAGTGAGTAAATGAGCGAGTCAGTAAGTGAGTGAGCGAGTGATCGGTGTTAGATGAAGGTGAACAATCCGAAAAGTTCAAGGTAAAGGTTTTAGCTAAACACAGCTGCAATGTCAGGATATCTGATCTTATTAGTGGTTGGATGGATAAGGAAGAAAGCAAGTGAAGAAAAACAAAACTAAAGGTAAGTTGGAGATTTATATCAATGCTCGGGGGCTTAGTCTTTATAAGATAGCCCGACGCTTATATTATACCAAGTTACAGTTATACGTAAGTGAAGCTGACAAAGATGAATACATTTGCATCCAGAACTGGACTTAATACGTTTGTGTTCTTTTTTGATGGTTTTCAGGATCAAGAGTAAATGACAGAGTGTATATCAATGTCCAAGAACTGAATTAATTAGAGAGCACTTATTTGGGCGAACATATCAGCAAGCAAGGGGAGGAGATGATGATATTACCAATAGAAAACAAAAAACAAATACCTCGTTCATGATAATTAAACATATATGATGTTGAAATATATATATATATATATATATATATATATATATATATATATATATATATATACTTTAAGAACGAATCTGGAATATATCTAAAATATGGAAAGTAAACAAAGGTGATAACAAAAAAACTGGACATCTTCCAATCAAGCTATCTTTTAAATAATTCCAGAAATTAAATGGCCAAGAGTAATCAGAAATAAAAATATTAAAAACATCACACAATAAGAGAAGATAAGTGTAAAACGACGGAAGAAAAGTGACGCCTCCGTGATGGTACTGACATTGATGCCGTAAAGAACGTGGACAGTTGGTCGGCTTGAA
>JAODUP010000518.1:122500-185000 GCA_025642065.1 Paralvinella palmiformis | reverse complement strand
CCTGAAATACCAGCATCATCCAGTCATATACCGTTGCAGGTACCTGTGTCAGGGGTTGTGTCATATGGTAATTGTGGGTTTAGTGTTCCAGCACCCACTTTGTGGAATAGGCTGGCAGTGGACTTTGGAAATGGGCTGTCTCTTGAAGAAAATAAATCAGTCCTAGAAAACACACCAGTTTAAGGTTGCTTTCACAAGTAAATAGTGAACAACCCTCAAATCCTTTATTATGTTTTACTGAAATATTATTTTAGGTATTAATTAACACATTTGAATGGCTTTTGCTAGTAATCGGGCTTTATTAAATACATGATATAAATAATAATATAAATAATAATAATAATAATAATAATAATAACGAATTTCCTGAATGATGCACCTTAAAATAGACAGTACTACAATTATTCGAAGAGAGGAATTATTTCTATTCTACAAAGAAGTTGAGTTTAAGTTGAGTTTAAGTACTTAATCACCCAGTCTCCCAACAGATCAAAGGGCTTGGATCAACTTCTGCCATTGATAACATTCATTATCAATAGGTAAAGGTCTAAGTCAGTGATGTCGTTGTGTTTGAATATCTGAGTTGGATAAGGAATATATATATATATATATATATATAACGTGTGTGTGTGTGTGTTTTGTGTGTGTGTTTGTGTCTGTCTGTCTGTCTTTCTTTCTCTCTATATGTGTGTGTGTGCGTGAGTGACATACCATGGTGAAACTAGATAGATAATATCTCTTTTATCATCACTTATTTTTAGATCATTGTTGTGTCGTCCACAGTTAACAATATAACGTTCAAAATTCGTCAACGAAGAAGAGAAATGTAGCTTATTTTCATTGATACAGTTCTATATACAGGCATATTTAAGCGATATACAGATTATAGTAAACACCGTATCGTTGGGCAAACGATATCAAGCTTATGTACATACATTGTGAAAACTGAAGGACCAAGGACGGAATTTCTTAGTGTATCAATTAACGATTACCGAACACCAGACAAAACAGCATCAACTGTGGGAACATTGTTCCAATTAGGGGTAATATCATAAAAGTAATTCATCAGATGGACAAAGTGTATCTCTAAACCTCGAATAAAATACATTAATGTCAACTTCATCAAATCTCGCAGACTTGTCCAGAAACACAAGTTATATTACATTACCTTCATAAATTTATAGTATGGGACAATTTTTTATCCAAATCAATGTTGTTACGGTATTGTGGCATTTTGTGTATGAATATTGTTTTGATTTATTAGTTTATCTTCGAATAAAGATTTGCTGAGATGGGAAGGAAGTGTTCCTTCTATTGTTGTCGATACAAAATTTAAATTTAAATGCTTGAACATGACGATTTAAACTATTTACATTTTTTTTTAAAGTTAAAGCTTTTACAAGAGCAACTTTCATTGATCTTAAATCAATATTCAGGCATAGTGATTTATTAAAACTAACTTCTAATTATGTTTATCCAAGTATAATGACTCGGTTTTGTTACTGACCAATATTAGTCTTTGTGGGAGGACTCAAATGCTGCCTTCGTGGAAACAAAGGATTCGTTCCCCAGTGGTACATTCTGTGATAAGATCCTAGAAGAGAACTAGTTGTGTATATATAATATATTTAAGAGAACTTATGAGAAACGAACTACATGTTTGTTTCAGTGAATAATATTTGCGAGTTCTGATTTTGTACTTAATTCATCAATCTTTTGTTATTTTTGTCGCAATATTTTGATTTGGAAGAAATTGTTTTTGTTCATAGATTGAATTATGCTTACATTGAACATAATAATAAGCTTAACAATAACAAGCTTTATTCTGTACTTGAGAGGTCTTAGGATTATGGTACAAAGTACTTGCGCATGACAGATGACAGGTCCATAAGCATACACTATCCAAATAACAAGGTTTTCAACATTTTCCAAACGTCTAGAGCATGGTAAACATATTTAGACAGATTGATATTTATATATTTGTTATTGCATGACAGTACCGAAATAAATTAAAAGAGTAATCAGGAAAGATTTCTTGCACACAAGTGAATCTGAGGTGTTGGTACAGAAGACAGATAGAAATCAGATGATATTCATCCTCTATTACACGAATACCGTTATTTACACAAAACGCTCTTTCACCTCTTGACAGTGTACTTCTAAAATGTCTCAATAGATAATTTGTGATTTGTATCTCGAAATGTAGCCAAAGCAATTTTGTAATTCTTTTGCACATTTACCGCGTAGTTCGTTTGAATTGGCAAGATATCTAAACATAATTTTGTATCACAAAAAGTGTCCAAAGCCATAAACCGTATGTAGGGTCAGGGCCCTGAAAAACATTTAAAAGTAGTTTGTTGATACATATATGGCATTAACTATCTCACGAAATATGGCCCCGGTGCAAAATATCGCATTTACAAGCAATTTATATAAAATGCTTGATAAAAAGGTGGACATCGACAAATATTCACATCACCCCTTATATGCAACTTATTTCCAGAATATCAGCAATATAGTTTCCATGGCTAATGCAGCAACGCCAAAGGGAAATACCGATATATTTAGTCTAGAAAAGCCGATTATTTTAGGATGTGTATAAACACGTTGCGATGGTCACCCCTTTATAGTCAACGAGAAGAAAAGCATGGCGAATTAGAACTTCACGTCTTATTATGCGACAGTGTAGATACAGAACGTGATATATTCCTAAGTGGTGATTTTAACAGCAGAACTAGCAACATTGATGATTTTCTTCCTCTTGACGGAGTTGAACACGTTTTTCGTACGTGATATGTGCACGGTTGATACATTCAACATCCGTTGTCAACCTGTAGATAATGGAAACGTAAACAAATTTGCTTATCACTGCTACCATTATGGAAACCGCATATCATTGATATGTTGACTGGTCTCTTATCAACAGATATCTCAGGTTGGTATACATACTGCTCAGAAAAATTAATCTAGTGTGGTAGATTATATGTTGATATCATCAAATTTGTTCAAATGTGTGCGAAATGTCACTTTTGACGATCCCGATGAATCTGATCACTTTCATATATCAGTTGTCATTGACTGCGTATATTGTATATACACGGATAGTGATCACCATCCTGAATCTACTCAGTTTATATCGGTCAATTTATATCGGTGCACTTTCGTGATATACTGGCCAGTGCAATCAACCGGGACAAACTGAACAATGGTCTTTACGATGTCTCGAGAAACAAGAACGTAAACAATGCGGTGCACATTATGGTTGATGTTCTACAAAGTACAACCGACAACACCATAGAGAAGTGGCAAATTAATCGTTATCACCCACAAAAAACCCAAAGATAGAAATGCCAAAAGGTGGGATAATGAATGCGAGAAAATAAAATCTAACAAAACCGCTGCCTTAAATCAGTTTAAACGAAATAAAACAAATCCCTATTTACAATCCTATTGAAAGGCTACGCGAAAAGTTAAATCCACGTGCAGATGAAGGCAAATTAACGGTAAAAACTTATATGGCACTATTCATGGTAATATATATTGCATTAAGGCTCTATGGAATATGATACAAGGATGTAGAGAAACTTCAGGTGTATCTAAGCATATATCTGATAATATTTCGCATACATATTTTGATAATTGATTAAATAATGATCATGTCGTTAATGAAGATTTGTAATCGCCAATTTGTGATGTCATTACAAGTCATGATTCCCTTTGCATAAATTGTGAGAATAACTTACCAGGTGAATTGAATGCTGATACAATAATGTTTATTTAATGATATAACGTTATGGGGAGGTTGAAGATGTGTTGAAGAACCTAAAATATAACAAATCTCCAGTCACTGATGGAATGCCCTTTAGCATCTAAAGGAACCGCAGACATGTCTTAGCCTGGCCTTTAGGAGACTTGTTTATGCTAGTCTTACTACTGGTATGTACCCCGATATGTGGTCCGAAACTGTTATCAACTCATTTAACAACAAATTATCAAAAAGAGAAGCCAATAACTACAGAGGAATATCATTATTGTGTACGTTTGGTAAGGTTTTTACAAAAACTTTGAACTCGAAAACGAGGTCTTGAGCCTCATCCAAGCAAAATATAGATCCTACTGAAGTTCCACATTAAGGGGTATATCCATAATTGATCATATATTTACAAAAATGGCTATTGCGCAGAAATATATGTCAAGAGCTGACGGGAGGTTTTATTGTGCTTTCACCGACTTCAGTAAATGACATATCAATGAAGGTATTCACGGCAGGATTTTAAAGATGCTTGAATAGATGTATAGAAATTAAACTCTCGAGTGCAAACTCTCAATCGTTTAACCACACGATTCGAATGTATCACCGGTACCGTAAAGGTCGTATGCAGAGTCATTTTCTGTTCATTTTATATTTGAATAAGCTCGTCACGCTATGCTGATGTTCTTACAAATACAAAGGTCCTAATAGGCAATATTCAACGTCAAGTAAATATAATAAGGAAATTCTGTCAGAAATATGCATATTTTGATGTAGTAGATTATAAAGTCTAGACTATTCCTTTGAGCTCAAGGACACAGCTTAGATATCTTGCCTATTTGGCTTTTGAAGAAAGGTGTAGATCTAGTTCTGCCATTGATAGCAGCTATCATACATAGGTCACTGGCTGAGCCAGTGATGCTGCTCTATTTGAAACGAACCACCATCATTCCGTCCAGCAAAATATTTGGTATGTATACGGAAAATGTGAACAATTTTCGTTTTATACCCAACCTACCCCTCATCTACCAATTATTTGAAAGGTTAGTAGCAATGTGTATAGAAGAGCATGTATAGCTTAATAACCTCAATGACAGTTATCAGTATGTTTTTCATAGACCTAATTCATTCAACAACAAAATTTCTTTTGAAAGTGCAATGATATTGCTCAGATTCTTGATGAAGGATCAGTTACTGTCATATTGATGCTTCATTTGACTGTAACCTTTGATAAATTACATCGCCCAATACTATTGAAACATTTAGAATTATATTTTGGCTTCAACGAAACGAGTTTTATTGTGAATTCACTGGTACATCATCGACATAACTGGATGCGTTTCAGTTGCAGATACAGTACCACGATATATTTACGTCTTCATTTTCATTTAACACAGGGATCTGTTTTAGGATCAAAGTTTTTTTGTATGCACGCATGCCAGTTGGTGAAATTATTGAACGACATAGCATTACATATCATTTTTCCCGATGATAATCAGGACTACTTGAATTGAAAGCCATATAACAAATAAGATGATATTACATCCTCAATTGAAGCTTGCATTTTAGATATAATTATTTGAATCAACAGGGAATCTTTGAATTAAGGTAGCAGCCATTCATATAAATTATTCCATGTCTGTAAGAAATCTACGGCTTATATTAGCAAATACCATAGGAATAGAGAAGCAGGTGAATTTTACATGTAACCCTTGATATAATCAAATACAAACACATGGTTCATTTGTAAATACAAAAATAATGAGACAGTCAAGCCTTTATTTAATCCCTGTACGTATTATCAGGCTCTATCTATCCGATAAACCATCTATAGCCAGTACATAACTATGATATACGTCAGGTAACATGCAAAATGGAACGCATACCGGTAGCTTATTGTATGTTACTGATCTGGCCCTTATTCGCTTTGATTGTGTCAAAAGGGTCATAGAATAAAGCATGGACAGAAATCTTTTATAGGTCTCAGCTTCCAAACTATGGAATAAATGACCTTGCATAACATTCCATCAAATGCAAATATATTCTTAAGGGTATTAAGACCCACTTACTTAAACTAGGCTAATCGTAATATCTATAAACCAGTATAGTTATGCAAAAGGTGCTTCAGATCCACACAGTTTGGTTAGGGGCTATACAAAACATATTTATTATTATTATTATTATTATTATTATAAATGTAATAGAATTACCCTCTAAATATGTTCTCATTTATTTACAAAGGTACTGAAAAGACAAGTGCAAGGAATACAGAAGAACATTTCGAGCAAAACGGCCTCAGTGATAGTTATAAGTGTGATGGTCGTAGAGACCATTCAAAAGAAACAGTTCCCACGAAAGTGCACAGTGACATTGTTAAGGCTTTTGATGAAGCATCCATGACTGCATTAATTATGCTTGATTTACCTACAGCTTTTCGTGTAATCGATCATCCGATACAACTGAAGCCTTTCTAAGTTTCCATTGGAATCAAGGAAAGGGCTTCACTTGGGAAAAGTCGTACCTTACTAACAGAACTCAATGTGTTTTAGTGACGGATAAAGGTCTTCATCTTAATGTGGCATAAGTTTCAGTTTTACGACAGAGGAATTACTGTATGTATACCAAGCCTGTTAGTGAAAGGATTAAAGGACATGATATTAAATGTCATTGTAATGTATATGATACGCCTGACTTTTAATCCATTTGATGAGCATGATATATCAATTTGAATTGAAGCTTGTTTTCAAGAAATAAGTATTTGGATGAACAGCAACATGCTAAAATCAAATAAGAAGCAGACCGAATAAATTGTTTTCTGATCCAAGTAGCATGTGAAGAAAACTGGTAGAGGATCCAGTTATATAAATTCCCTCGATGTCTGTTAGAAATCTACGAATGGAAAAACAGGTGAATTTTTAATGTAAGTCCTGTTGTTATTATATAAGAAATATAGGACTTATTTATAAGTTCAAAAAGACGAGACATAGTCCAAGCCCTTATTAATTATCGACTGTATTATAACAATGCATTGTAATATACTATCCCCCCTCTCTGACAAACAGGGTCGCTTAAATGACCTAACTGGTGGTGAGGTTGGCCACAGATCTGTACCATCTGGGTTCAAACCCCGGATGGGCTATGTCAGAGGGTTATTTCATCTTTCACTTCGCTTCATTACGTTTGGATGTCATTCGGCCCATTCATCCTACTTTATTCACAAAAGTGGCTGTAAAACAGCAATATTCATTCACTCTTTGACAAACTACCTACATCGAGTACAGAACTGTATTGCACATCTGCTAATGCGCACTCGCAAAAGGCAGCATATAACACCAGTTTTTTTTCCAGCTGCACTGGGTTTCTGAACGTTTCAGATCATTGTACAAGATCCTGTATTACATATTCTGAGTGGACCAGCACCACTCTATCTAAGTGATCTGAATCAAAAGTATATACCAGTGAGACTAGGAAGTAAAGAAATATTTTATAAGGCTTTTAAAACCCACTTACTTTAATTAGCATATTTATATAATTTTAACTAATGTATTAATGAATAAAATGTTTTGTGCTATATGAGCAAAGAACATGTTTCAATTATGTTTTTAATGTAAAGTACATTATAGCAATTCTAATTGAATAAAATATTATTATTATTATTATTATTATTATTATTATGTGTGAAGAAGGTAGACGTATATGTAGGAGGTAGACGTGTATTTAGAGGTGAGACAGGTATGTAGAAGTGTGTGTAGCGTAATATTTATATATATATATATATATATATATATATATATATATATATGTGTGTGTGTGTGTATATATATTGTGGTTTAGATTCCATTGAATTTATTGATGAATAAGTTCTATAAAAAAAAATAACATATTTCAGAATCTTGTTTCCTAGACGAACTAAAAATATTCAGGAATATGTGTTGGTATGTTTCACAAAGATATAATATGTGTCTATCCATAAAAACGGCAATAATATGTTTGTGCAAAATTAATAATTAATACATTTATACTGCATAAAACAAATCATTAAGAAGGCCAACAAATTTAACATAGCACGTTATGATGTTATCAACACAACGTTATGCCAACCTAAATAATCAGTACACACCCACGCACACATGCGCGAACACAAAAATGCGCGCGCACACACACGCACGTACGCGCGCATCCGCATAGTTAATTTGTCTGTATGTTTGATTACTTATGAGTGCATTTCAGTATTTAATAGGATCGGGAACTGGATTGCTAAGCTTCTGGCTACGGGTCATGCTTGTATTTCGGTGTTATATTTCCATGTGGATTCGCCCGTAATATAAACAAGGTATGACCATGACTGAGGCCACTCACTCACTCACTCACTCACTCACTCACTCACTCATTTTTTCCATGTATTTGAGCTTTATTCCATTTCTGCTCTCTCATATCATATATATATATATATATATATATATATATATATATATATATATATATATATATATATATATATATATATATAGTCAGTATCATGTGTCTAAGTATCATTTACGGGCACAAAATACAGGATGACGTTCAGACTGCATTAATCATAATAATGAAATATTATGATTGCAATGGCAACAATAACAATAATAATAATACCAACAGAAACATAATAATACTAATAATACTAATAATAATAATAATAATAATAATAATAATAACAACGGCAACAACAACATCATGTTATTTCCAGTTGTACTGTGGTTGTACACCGTACGTGTAACTGTCACGGGAGTTCTGATATTTATTAAACGCCGCAACAATTACATAACAATATGCTGACGGGACGTCGTCAAACAGCCTTAGAGCATCTCCTTTACGGAGAGGCATGGAGTCATACGAATGATATTTATTAGGATAAAGAACAATGGATTGTCGTATCTCAGTTTTGTTTAAGTCACTTCGGGGAATCTTCTACATCTAGTCATGTCATACCACGTGACTACTGTCCGGTAACATTCATATAATATAGGTCTGTCTTCATTTATTTCTTTATATACAACAAGTGATCTCCCTTGCTCGTTTATTTAAGATACTGGTAGTCTATTGGATGTTCCTTATATTCCTCTTGGAGCAAAGGGACTTCAGCTTCTACCAAAATGGCAAGACGACGGACGTCAGATGAACATAACAAACAAAGTATTATTGGGGGAAATGCTAATTTGTTCTTGTATTATACTTATTTGACTGCAAATTAGTAATAATATGTTAAACTTGTCTATATTATATTATAATATATATATATATATATATATATATATATATATATATATATATATATATATATATATATATATATATATATATATATATATATATATTTGCCTTTGGGTTTTTCTCAATTTTCTGGTATGCACAAGTTTTTTATTTGATATACAAACGGAATACTGTATTGTTAAATAAATTATAAAAGATATGACAGTTAAGGTTCTCTTTTTACAGAAACGACCACAGAATCATTTCAATTAAAAGATAGATTGACATTTGTTTTTGTTTGCCTCGCCTTCAGTCCCGTCACAAAGGAAAATATATCTTAAATATGAACCGATCTTCACGATAGCACAAAGTGTAGTTATTTATGTTAAGTTCACAGTGATGGACGAGACTAAGAGCATAGATTTTCACAGTTATCTTGTGAACATGTTTTCGTTCTCCTTGGCTAACGTTTGTTTTAAGCGTCTGCGTCAACTACTGCGCATCTCTACAGCACGAACATTGTCAATATATCTGTCACCTCGTCATCAGGACAACCACCGGGACACGCCAGAAACCAATAGCGTTCTGTCGACTTCACGCTGGGAGTCATCACCTCGATGTAATACTTATTAAATTAGTTGTCATCTCAACTTAAGGAATGCAGACTGAAAGTAATCATATATGACACCAGTCAAAGATACCACGTGTTGATTACTTGGCACGTTATTCCATAGATGAGGTGGTATTCCAAGGTGAACATCTGTTTGCATGTGTTCGGTTCCAATATTGTGTTTCCCAATTACTCAATCAATGACGTTGGACGAAAGTATGATCACAAGTTGTCATCACTCTACGACTTTGATAACTTGCTTAGTAATAATTAAATGATTATAAAGTCTTATTACTCTAATCACAAGAACTTTTTAAATTACGGCAATTTAAAAGTAGAAGATGATCAATAATGGTTCGATTGATATTTGTATCACGTTAGGCATTAAGTCAATAAATCTGTCACGTCTTATTCTTAGAGTCCATTACTCTCGCCAAGATACTGGTATCATTATTCATCGGGGACCATTCACATATTTGCATCATTCACATATTTTTATATTATATTGGAATTCAGTTACCTATAACCCTTACTGACAGCAATTCCATAAATCCGATTTCAGTTCTTTGTCGTGTCTCGAGATATTTTGGGCCGTTAAATTTATCTGCCCTAAATAATTTGTTTATTTCTAGCCTTGGTATGAAGCCGCATCTATCATCGGAAATTGGCATTCGCACAGTACATTATTTATGTATTTGTGATAATTAATTATCACCTCGTTAACACACTTAACACAGATACTGAAGAACAAATACATATTTCAAATTATGTAGTTCGCGTCATGACAATTATTTGATTGAGAGAATGTGTATTCGTTTTATTTAATTAAGATTTGTAATTTTATAGGTAATCCGAGCTGCTGCTACTGCGCTCTCTCTCTCTCTCTCTCTCTCTCTCTCTCTCTCTCTCTCTCTCTTTTTATATATATATATATATATATATATATATATATATATCTTAATTATGCGTGTGTTTATGCACGGATGCATGTGTATGCGTGCGTTCGTAAGTATGTGGTGCGGAGTAATTCCGGTGATATATCCCTCCCGTTTCTTATAATTCGTGACTGTCAACATTACAAGTAAAACGCTTGTTGTATTAGAACACCACAATGCCTCAACATAAATCACGTTCAGCCCAATAACGCAGATAACAATTGAATCTCGGTAGAGGTATATAGACTCACAATCTAACGGCCTCTCCCCATACTAAAAGTCACAGGTAATTATTATCATTAACTCATTTCAGTTGTTCGACTTATAATTCTCCGACACCGGAATTCTAGTCTCAATGAGAATGACGGGATGGAAGCAATAAATTGTTAAGTCCTTTTCTGTTTCACTTTATGATAATCAAGAGTGACAAATATTTCATTCTAAAAGGCCAAAAGGAATATTATCATCGGAGGCGAGTATCTGGGCGTCTTTACATGTTTAGGATAGAGAGAGAGAGAGAGAGAGAGAGAGAAAGAGGGGGGGGGGCGATGGCGGTTTGTTGTCGTCTGTGCTCCATTTTGCTAATTTTGCAATGAACCAAAATTAAATTATAAAGAAACGAATGAAGGATAATTATTATACTAAATGTACCCCTTACCTAATACAAGAAGGAGTATTCCTGTTGTTGTCATTGTAGTATCTTCATCAATCTTGTTTAATATCCTGGCCCTCGAGCATCTTAAAACACTTTAATGGACTCGATTAGAAACATCACCGTCAGTACATCAATGAATTAAATGTAGGACGTACACAACTGATAAAATTATTATGGCTGTTATTTATATTTTACGCCTTTGAATTAAATAACAACAACACAAATCGGTCATCTATAACGATATTATGGAACAACAATAACAATAATGATAACACTAACAATAAATACAACAACAACAATAACACAATGAAATGATAAAAACCTTAAATCTATACTTTAACAGTATTTAACTATTTAAATACATTGTTATTTCTGATACGTACATAATGTATGGATCATGACTCGTTAATAATGTTAGTTGGCTAGGAATTAGTAGGCTCTTGCTTCGAATCAAATTACGGGCTACCATTCTTTGATATGATCGTCGGTTGCTTGTTATGGCCCGGTGTTGCTGTACGTGGCAGATACGAATGAGGTATGCGAGTGAACGAGAGAATGATCAAATGAGTGAGTGAGTGGGCGAGCGCTTGACCCGAGATTTGGTCTCATCATGCGAGAGTGTTTTGGCTTATAGTCAGCTTCAGACACGTGTAACACATAACTGAACTCCCGCAACGTGTATGAGGCGGAGAATGTCACATTCCCAGCCGCGACCTTTCTTTCTGTCGGATAACACCCGCCACTGGCATGGAAATCGACCCGTACTTCAGTACTGATGGCTCTGGATCATGACTTGGACACGATATGATATTAGCGGGACATCACAGTAGAGGACAAGGCATTAGATAATATTGGCATACTGTATCTACTTCGTGTCACTGATTTATTAACTATGGACCATAGCTCACTTCCATCAGTAAACAACATTTGAATACTAACTTCTTTGTGATGATGAGTTTTGATAATATAGTGTCGATCTGCATTCAACAGATTTTAGTACTAATTTCTAAATAGACGTAGATATCTATATTAAATATTGTATAGTTGATATTGCTATCAGGTTGATATTCAATATACATTTTGTAGACCAAGCATTCCGGATACGAGTACAATATGTCCTCACACTGTATCTTTCTGGCTAATATTCGTCCTCGCTTCTTTTTTGATGAAATAATATGAACTGTTGGATGTTGATAGTAATTATCAATTACTAATTTAATTCACCTCGTTCTGAATTGTTATTTTAATTATGAACTTTCATCTTTGATTACTTCATAGTTTAATGAAAACTGTCTGGTGCCATGCTATCTGAGGTATATTGTGCTAAAATCAAATTGGGCCAATAGTAGGCATATAATATATTTAATATTCCTGCTATGCAATATATATCGTGAGCGTAATAATTTTTACGCTTTACTTATTTATTTATATATATATATTTCGTATCTACAATTAATTATACGATATAAATGCATATATCTTGATATTGTGCTAGATGCCACACACTCGACATGTCCTGACACCTATTGAACAGTTCATTCGTAACTGTCCATTAGATGCATGGCAACAGTATTTGCCCGGCGCCCACAAGGCCTAGCTGATACCATTGTTGGGCACAGATTTATATCACCTAGGTTCAAACTCCGTCCGCGATATGTTAGAAGGGTGTTCTCATTTCCATTGAAGGTTGTCCGGCCCATTTAGCTTAGAATGTACACAAAAGCATTCCGTATTTAATGGTAAAACACATTTGACCAGTAATTACCCCTAATAAAAAAAAAACGTTTATTTATTTGTTGTTGTTATTATTATTATTATTATTATTGTTAATTTTGTATAATGATACTAATCCTAAATTATTATTAATTTAGCGAATTCCATAATTACAAGGAATCCACTTTCACGTTATATATTAAGTGCGGGATCCTCTTTTTAGACATGAGGTAATAACCAATTGCGTTCCAGGTTCCCGTTAGAAATAACATAATAAACATCCGTTATTAAAGGCAAAAAATTCCCGTCTTCATTGTCTGCATACGGGAAAACAATATTTCATTATTATGACCCAAGTTGACCTTCAGCTGCCAAGGACACTGCCGTTATAAAAGACCAGCGGCAACGACAATAAATGATATCGGTGTTGACATGTTGACATGTTGACTTTATCAGTTCTCCAGTACAATACGGTTATAGATTTACGACATCTAGTCTGTAACCTGGTAACATATGGCTAATAACAGTACGCCAGCTCTCTGTGGCTAGTTTACGACATTCTTAAGCAGTCATGCCGATATGTTTGGAGATTATTACGTTCTGATGTACATTAATTATGACAAGTTATGTTTTATATTTTATATTCGTATACAAATAACAACATCGACTGTCACGCCGTGTCTGTAACGGTTCGTTATTTACGTCTCTCATTGAACGACTCATTTGGGACCGTGAATATATATATATATATATATTCCTTTCCCATCATAGCGAATGTCTGACATCAAAGGACGCGAACCTGGTTGAAGTCAACTCGGTATATCAACGTTCTGTGTGTATTACTGGTGGAGGGGATGCCTTTATACGACTTTTTATGACCTTTGTAAGTCATTTTGTCACCTATTTACTTTATTTAAGAAGAAGCAAATAATCGCAACATCGCGTATATTAGAGAAGTTAATCAACAGTTAGTTGTACTTTCGTGCATATGGCACAATAGAATCGTTTTAATCCAGGTAGAACGATGACTATTGTAAATACCGCAAACGCTAATACCTTGTAATGTCCTTTGAATATGAAAACATGACGTGAGAGAGAGGGGGGGAGGGATGATGATGATTGATGTTTTATGGCCACTTTTCTGTACATGGTAGGCTAAATGGGCCGAGCGACCTTCAGAGGTAATGAAGTGAAGTCAAAGATGAAACAACCTTCAGATATGCCCACGCCGAGATCCGAATACTGGTGGTAGTGATCTGTGATCTAACACGCTACCAGAAGACCACGGATAGAGAGATAGAGAGAGGGAGAGAGAGAGAGAGAGAGAGAGAGAGAGAGGTGAAAGTAAATAAATTGAAGGGATTTGTAAAGTTTCAGATAATTTCTAATAACAGAGTTTAATGAATACTGGTAGACTGATAGCTCGCCAATGGAAATGTAGAACAGACATAAACGAACATATCAACAGTTGGACATGTAGATTCTTAATTCAAAATATCTCTAGATAGAGGGATATAGATAAATAGAGGTAATCATTGAAGACATTCTCTACAAGTATAGGGTAACTTAAGACGTAAGTGGAGAACGTATTATTTCACTGATCAAATAGTTACAGAACTACTGAGATAGCAATATGGTGAGCATCTGCGCATCTTCTCTCAGTTCCGAGCCCAAATCTAGAATAATTCGTCGGCTTCGGTGGTGGCTAAAATTTCAAATGATTTTCCATTTAGCTCATACTTAACACAATAGCAGCAGCCAAAACAGACATCGTGCATAATACATAACACTTAATACGAAATCTCCAGTCAAAATCAGGCATTGCGCACTTATCCATAATACATACAGGCAGTCAGAATGAAACACACACAGAGAAGAAAACAACATAAAGTAGTTCCTTCGTCCGGAGCTCTGTTCCCGATATAGAACAATCCCATACAACTAACCGCTACTTAGAGCTTATGTCATAAACGGCAGCGTTGCCATGGTAACAGATTTGAGGCGAGCCATTTATTTTGCCGACTCTTTCACGGCGAGAGGAGATCAGAGGGAATGGCTGCGACCACATTCTCGGTCCTGTATAAATCATTCATTTCTTGGTGACACGTATAGGTGGGTAGGGCGGATTGAGTGATTATTTGTCAGTTTAAACTGATTGTGGGCAAATACGGCCACGCTGATTACGGCACAGAATACAGAGAACGATCGGATATTTGGCTTTGGCTGTTAGGCGGTGCTTATTGGGGAATGGAATATGGGACGACTGGATCCTAATCGTCCCATTCCATGGTCTTGGGGGGGTTCCTAAGAGAAAGCGGCTTTACTAGAAAAGAAGTAGAATGGTAATTTTGTACGGAGTTCATTATATAATGTGGCCTCGTGTCGTGCTGCTAATCCGATATGCTCCTTATAAGAAATCGGATTACTGGCTTCCCCAGTATGTTAATGGTTTATAACACGATCCATATAGCGAATGGCTTCCTGGCATGATAGCCAACTGGTGAAAGACGTCCTTATAGGGAAAAAGGATGATCGGCTTCGTGGCATGCTAATAGTTTATTATGTTTCTCAGAGTAATACGGATTACTGTTATTGTGGTCGTTAATGAGATATCAAGGGTGTAAGGTGTCCCTTATAACACCTGTAAGGTGGCTGTATCCATAGAATATCAGGTGTGCAGTGAGCTAATTTCATTAAAGATTCGCCATAAACTGGAAATAATAAGAGATACTCCGCTGGAGGCAATTAATGAAGATGATAAGCAACATCTGTAGTACATCGTAGCCACGAGCAAAAGGGTGTATGGGGGGCGGGGGGCGGACAAGGGGAGTTGTTCAGTATGCATCGTAACTTGCTATAAAGCTACAGCTTCAGCGTTCGATTCCCGACCATTTATTGCCTTGGATGTATAACGTCCCTGCCTAGTCCACTCGCAAAAATATGTATTTTGTTCGACAGCGAGATGGGTGAGTGTAAATTGTACGGAGAACAGAATAGTTACCAATGACTCGTACATTTCACAGTAAATGACAAAACGAGTTATCACCAGACCCATCAGACATAGCCAGGTTGGGTTTTGAACCTGGGTGGCACAGGTTCTTGTCCATGAACGCCAAACGTTAGGCTATGGAGAGGCCTCTTGTAAGGTATGAGGTTGGTAGAAATGCTGTATAAGAGTACGCGAGACATCGTCGGGTTACTAGATTGGAACCCGAACCAGCAATAAAGTAGTATGGTATACATCCAAACGTGATCCTGAAAATGCGTTAAGATGCTATTAAAGAGATATAAATATAAACTCCATAATTATGCATCATTCATACCTAAGTTACATTTATATATAAGTTTGTTTGGAAAGAATCTAGACTTTTGGGGATCCTATTTGTTAACAAACCGTTGGAATAGCTGCTTTTGTTTCGTTCTTGTATAGCCTTTGTTGGTTACATGACCAGGCTAGTTTTGAGAAGCTGCTGAAGTTTTAATTTATATTTGTGACTTTGTAAATGGGACTTCTTGCAAATAAAGTTGCGAAATCGTGTTAGCGAAAACCCGTGAGCATAATGTCTGCGATATTTCATCCTAGGCCGAATGAATTCTTTACGTGCTATTAATATGTCGGAGGAAAACCATAATGTTTGCCAATAAAGCTGAACAATAATAGAAATAGGAGAACACTGAAAATATTTAAAAAAAATAGATGGGTGTCAGGTAGGTGACGTCACTTGGGTTAAAGGTTGCTTGCAAAATAACATAAAGAAAAAACTCCAATTTATTTTGATAATATTTCAAACAAACTCAAAGAACTTCTGATATTGGCGAGTGTCAATATGCTGTAAATGTCCCTTTCGTGTTAGGAAAGGTAGTTGGAAATCGGCTTGGCAAAGCAACAAAGATCTGATACGTATCATGGCTGTATTTCGCACAAGGATTTCCGATATTTGGGAAATCTCAGGTCAGATATTTCTACATGTCACTGTATATTTATTCTAGCATACCCCACTCACTTGTTTGAAATGTTCGAACTAGATCAAAGTGTTTTACTCGATGAGAACTGTGAATCTGTTCGAGTATTTTGTTTTGAAAATCATAATACTGTTTTTAAATATTTGTAGTTAGACTATAAATATCTCATATTATGATTGAATGCACCACACTGATAAATGATTCTGCTGTTAAACATACGCATTTACGTTATCCTTAGTAATATTTACACGAAAAAAACCCACACATTTATTAGGTACAAAAGGGATCCATTAAATAATTAGTACACACCCATAAACAGGAACAAATACACACATGGACACTGAAATATACAGCACCGCGAAATCCCGCACGCATATTTAAAATAATGCACATACATGAGGCGAACGCTGGCGTGAACGGACACGCACTCGAACGCTTGGACACAGCCATATATTCAGCAAGGAAGCCTCTTTGCGCCGGCTAAAGAGACATACAACAATATGTATGGACAAGATGCAATTAAAACTGCCTTCCCAGGTAACTCGACTGCACACCTGGTCCAGTTATATCACCCACGATCGGGCTAAATGTCATCGCGAATAAAGTTGCGCAACAAAATGTACACTAAATTAAACGTGCATTTTAAATAGCATATCAAATTACGGGTCACTGTATCCGACTGACAATTGATAAAATAGCAGCATCCAATCAGAAAGCCATTAATACATCAAGCAACAATGCCTGGATAATGCGAGCGTCGGATAACATTATAGCAATTGATATGTTAATGACTATGGTAATATAAAACAGGATGTTTTGGGTAGACTCTGCGGAGATGACACTTTACAGGACAAGAAGCAGGCTATCGGCTTTCAATAACTTAAAGTGAAGATTATTTTTAGAACGATAACCAATATATCCACGCATATATAGTACTTAATGTATTTAATTATGCTGATGGTTTGCCACGTCGCCGTCGTAGAGTAGTTTTTCTCTCTCTTTCTCTCACCCCCCCCCCCTCTCTCTCTCTCTGAGATGCTCCGTTGGCAGCTGAAACAAAAACCGGTTCCGTGTGAAGACGGTATTTTTGATGAATTAATTATAACCGGTGAACTTCTAAAATGTTAACCTTTAAGGTGATCTGAGCGTCTATTATGAGAGATAAAGGCTAATGTTCGCAGGCTGTGTTTTTTTAGCGGTGACAATTGTTTGACCACAGCAGTCTCGCTGAAACCTGTTGCTAAATGACGTACTGTAGAAGCGTGAAACTGGATTCTGTAGAGTGGTCGGGTTGGTATATATGGGATATAAGGTATATGTCACCTTTGGGAACTGGATATAATACAGTTCTGTCTTATTGTCACATTTTATAAGAGATATAGTCGTGAGAGAATTACCACGAAATAGCGTCATCATGTCAGTATCATGTCTCTAAGTATCATTTACGGGCACAAAATACAGGATGACATTCAGACTGCATCAATCATAATAATGAAATATTATGATTGCAATGGCAACAATAACAATAATAATAATACCAACAGAAACATAATAATAATAATAATAATAATAATAATAATAATAATAATAATAAAACAACGGCAACAACAATATCATGTTATTTCCAGTTGTACTGTGGTTGTACACCGTACATGTAACTGTCACGGGAGTTCTGATATTTATTAAGCGCCGCAACAATTACATAACAATGTGCTGACGGGACGTCGTCAAACAGCCTTAGAGCAGCTCCTTTACGGAGAGGCATGGAGTCATCAGCTGCGACGGAATTGCCTAATAACGCGCCTGCCGCGCCGACGACTGCCAGCTGTGACCAGCTGTCTCCCGCCGTTGACGGGCGTCGCTGGTTACGCATCGGATCGAGTAGGCGGTGTTATCTTCGTGAAGACATGTAATGGAAGAGGCTGAGCTAACCACTTTAGAGCCATTAGGCAATTGTAGCCAGAGATTGTTATCTACGACGAGCTTCCACATAATCCTTTATAACGATAGGCAACCAGACAGGACGCATCGGAACGGGTTACGCAGTGTGTGATTACGTCGATCAACAAGTGACGACAGCAACCGATGACGATGACGTCAAATCTACCCGCGTATGGGCCGCTCTTCCTTCGTGGCATTGCTCGGTAGCGCGCTCGCCGACGTAGCTCTAGCACGTTGGTTCAAATCGCGATGTGACTGTCCGTGAAGGGTGTTTCGTCTTACCACTAGCCTCAATAATTTACAAACTGCATACAGGATAAAAGCGGCCGCGAATCGGTTACAATTTACCTTTTCTTGAGTAGAAAGTGAATGTTTTTGTCGAGTTTTGCAGAATGCCAACAATAAATAAGTGAAAACGACGATGGTTTGATCTCAAAGGCCCACCATTGAGGGGGGGGGGTGTTCGGGAGGTGATGCGTGGTGTACCAGCAGAAGCTTATCTACTCTTGGATCTTAAACAATTCACCTTCAAAAAGTTATCTCTAATTCATTATTACACGATGAAGTGTCATACTGCTACGATTACCGTCACACACATACCGCAACGCATAAAGTAAACTAGGGTCAGCCTACGCCCTATATGTCCTCTATCTACGACCCTATATTTCTACGTATTATTTATCTCTGACCCCTTTCGCTTGCCGGCTCCATTCTGATTGATTGTGGCGCCCCGTTGCACCTCGATTAGGTAACCGAAGCACACGCCATGAAGGCAGGCTTATATCCAAGCACATTATAACCACACCATACCACACAGCCACCCACGCGCCACTGTGTCTGGATATATATATATATATATATATATATATATATATATATATATATATATATATATATATATATATATATGGTGTAGTGAAATTGCTCACCGAAACGTTGCTCACCCGACACTTGCTCATCAAGCAAATACAAACGTGGACACTTGCTCACAGTGAATTTTTAGTGAGAGAAAAAATGCACATAATTATATTAATCAAATTAAATAACTGGTAATATTCATGCCAATAATTATATAGGTAATAGGATACTAGGAAATATACTTCTGAATTAAAAATCATTTAATTTTTTAATTAAAAAAATGTTCTAATTAAAATTTCGCTGGTGAGCAAGTGTCCACTTTTTCATTTGCTTGGTGAGCAACTGTCCGGTGAGCAACTGTCCGGTGAGCAACTGTCAGGGTGATCAACTGTCCCTACTCCATATATATATATGAAACACAGGGCTATAACATTCTATTGTATAACTCAATCAATCTTCGCTTGTCGAGAGTAAGCCGGATGAAGACGATGTCCATCCTGGTCGCTCCTCTCAGTCCAGCTTCGTCTCAGCAAACAATAATGATGCCTCGTATAGCATCTGAGTTAGTGACTGGAATTTGCTTTGCTAATATCTCCAGCTTATTGTCGCCGGCTCTGACTCGCTTATTTCTCGCTTCGCTCTGAGAATAGCTCGGAAATCCTTAATTATTTACGAGCAGAATCATTAGCAGGTAAAGACATGATCATTTGCAAGTGGTAAAACCTATATCTCGATTGTTCAGTTGCATGCTGGGAGTCGCCGTTTTTGCGGTGGGTCCGGTGAGACTAGACGAAACTCGGCGGGCACGTTATCTATTATACGGAGTAGGTGTTCCGGAGAAGCTCGTCGTTTTGCCTCGTCTCGGGAGGTTCTCACGATCCAATTAGAAGATTTGTCGCATAAGTTTCGATTACGAATTAGCCCATTCGTGCCCCGAAGTGGCGCACTCACGAATAATGAAGGCGTCGTCATGAACGAACGCCGAGTTGCGTCGAACGCGAGCGTCGCCGACGTAATCATATTTCTAAAACACCGGATAACACTCGGTTCTAAGTAAACAGAAGCTAATTTAACGTGAGCACAACCGCTGAATCTTTGGACCGAGCGAAGAAGTCGGCCGACGCGAATATCGTACTCCGTCTTTCTCGCCAGCCAGCCCTATCGCGGTATGGTAAATCGATTGTGTGGACTATTTTAGCATATGCCAGAAAGGCGGTCCGTCGAGGCGCCGCTTGGTCATCACGTGGATGCCGTTTCCTTGTAAGTGATCTCCGGTCCAATCAATCGGCACACCCGTGGGACGACGGCGACATGCCGAAGCGACACCTGGCTGCGCTCACCATCCGACGTTGCCGAGATCGGAGGCCGCCGGTGGCGCCATCTTAGCGATGGCGTTAAATGGTTATTTGCCCCGGGGGAGTACCTCGACCGGAACGATAATAGCCGAGTTAAGTGTTCCGTCCTTCGGGATCGCTCTGACCGGGAAGGAGTGTTTAGATCTGTCGGTGTCCGTGTCTTTAGATAATAGCCCTCGGGCCGTACGCTGCTATTAGCTCGGCTGTTCTTTTCTATCCCGGATAGTTCTGGATCGCGTGGCCTTTGTCTTGCGGTGCATCAATTTTCTCGAAGTCTCCTAAACCGGAATGGGGAGACGATTTCGATGAAAGACGATGGATCTTGTTCTCGATATCACGGACGACTTTCTTATCTTCGTTATTGGGTGTGTTCGGTGGGAATTGTTTAAAATTTTAATTATTTGTCCAGCGTCTGAGCCTATCTATCTATCTATCTATCTATCTATCTATCTATCTATTATCTATCTGTCTGTCTGTCTGTCTGTCTATCTATCTATCTATCTATATATCTATCTATCTATCTATCTATCTATCTATCTATCTATCTATCTATCTATCTATCTATCTATCTGTCTGTATGTCTGTCTGTCTGTCTGCCTGTCTGTCTGTCTGTCTATCTATCTATCTATGTATCTATCTATCTATCTATCTATCTATCTATCTATCTATCTATCTATCTATCTATCTATCTATCTATCTATATATCTATCTATCTATAGGGACTGGTGAGACATTACACATGTCTCAGCAAGAAAAGTCGCCACTCTGGATTCAGTCCCTGAAGAAACGTCCAGAGTTTGAATTCACGGTTCGAGATTCTCTGTGCCTGTGCCTTATTATACACAGCTAAAACACACAAAGTGTGTTCAAGAAACATATAGAATGGGGGTCAATATTAACACTCTTGCTAAATCGTCTTCCCTTATAGGTGTATGACAATTCTAGGACAGTTACATAATAGTTAGGGAAGCCTGGGATGCTTTAACCTTTAAAATTTGAAGTTACTCAGAATCTGGTTTCATCCTCGTTTCTAAGATATATATATATATATATATATATATATATATATATATATATATATATATATATATATATATATATATATGATATGTAGTATTTCTACTGGGTATATAGCGAAAGAAGATACTAAGAACAAAAATATATTCATAAATGAGCTTCTATTTATAACACGAAGACAACAAGACAACAATTACATTAACGCTTTAGAGGAGGAATAAGTACAATAAGGTCATCATTGGGGGGGGGGGGATAGACGTGATAAATATATCTAGTCCTATACTGGAGAAAGTAATCAAACAATGCGATGATAACATTGATCAATATAAATAATAGATAAGTCTCCAGCATATGATGAATCGTAGGAAGATCATCGAGTTTTATTGGTGGGCGAATGAGCCTGGATTTAGATTTTCTCAATTCAAGTCTTTGTTTTGTTGCTAATCAGCTGACAACAAAGATGATCTTATACATATACAAATAACGATATATACATTCATTGCTGAATACATTAACGCACGCAGGCATGTAAGTATGCGCACACCCTATTACACACACACACACCACGCACACACACACACACACACACACACACACACATACACACACATACACACACACACACACACACACATCACACACACATCACACACACACACACACACACATATATATATATATATATATATATATATATATATATATATTAATTGCACAAAGAAGGTATTCAAGCGCTGATTTACACACATATTTGCACCCTACTCTAAGCATACAACCCCTCCGAAACACATACTGATATACCCATCCCACATATTTCCTCTCACATTCACATACACATAGGCGGGATGTTTCTTCCATCAGCGTCACTGCTTTACTTCCTAGCTGCGATTAGTCAGGGTTTTCATTAATATCAATGATCCATAGAGCACGCCAGTCAATGTCAGAGCATATTGACGCGGACGTCAACACGCCATATTTCACGCGAATCACTCAACGTGCCCACGCACCGACACGCAAACGGCGCCCACGACCGATCCATTCAACCTAACAACTTGTGAATGTTTAACGCCATTAGGTGATCTCCCGGTGAAGATGCCAGCCATTAAGTGACAGCGAGCGGCGCATCAGATGTGAATAGATTATCAGACATATAGGCGCCATAGTCCGTCCCCTAAACATGTTCCCGATGATAATTAATGTCATTTGTTGACGGCGTTTTTGTGCCAACGACAAATAAACGTATTTTACGATGACAACGGTGTGAGATACCGTATACATTGTGTATCATAGGTAGACAGGTGGGTTATAGTCTACAGGTATTGTTTGGGAGATAACGATTTTTCCATTGTGTGTGTGTGTGTGTGGGGGGGGGGTGTATGGGGGTGTATGTGTGTGTGTGTGTCTAGGAGTTTGTGTTCAAAACATACAATGTAAATCCAATGCTGGGCATCGGGACACGCGTGCGCATATATACATTTATGGCTATCTGTTTATATCCATCGCATCGCATCCAGACCCATACAAACATGTAAACAACAACAACAACAGCAGCAAACATAACAACCAACAACGACCACAATAACAAACACAAACGCGATATCTATACGTAATAGAGATATATGTCTGTAAAAATGCTTACTCGTACAAAAGCACACACAGCAACAGAATACTAAAAGCACGAACAACGCAGACAGACACACAGGTGGACTTATGGATAGATCCATATAAAAACAGACACTTGTATGTGGGTGGGTGGGTGGCATATATAGAGAGGAACACCCGCATAATTCATTACTTGGACTATTGACTGTGATGATGATGATGATGATGATGATGATGATGATGATGAAAATCATTACGATGTTAATTAATGATAATATTCGTTTAACAAAAGAAGTGTAGGAAATAATATGAAAATTCCAAGTCTCATACATTCCTCCATGGTACAGCACTATCGCATGCAGCACTACCTACAGTCCGTGTAACAGTTAACACACGACCTTGACCCTGCCCCAAAACTCCATGAATGCTCGTATTCCTACCCATTACCGTCACCCATAATATCATGGCTTTATCTATCCGCTGAGTACATAGCCAGCGTTCGCCGGTCGTTGGGCGACAGTAATAAAGATTTGTGGCGAATTAATTCGAAAACTTACGACGCAACCGCCTTCAAACCACAGGGGCGCCACCAATACAAGTCAGGGGGCGGCACAATAATCTAGAATGAAATTTTCAAATCTTCGAGGCGAATATAACAGTAAGTTGGAGGTTCTATCGAAGGTTGAGCAAGAAATATGAGGTAGGGATTTCTAAAGAAATGGTTATGAAGAACAGATACAGCAAATGGTTCCTATACTTGGACGGAAGAGAGTAAATTATCAAGAACCAGAGACAACCATAAAAAAACGGTGTAACAAATATAATCTTCCAGTTTCAGATTAAAATAAACAATAACAACGATAATACTGCGAATGCTGATTAAACTAAACATAACTTTCAAGCCTGCATCACATAGTGTCCTTTGTATAGGAGATACGTGAATTAGCATATTGGAAATGTCTATTTTTGATGGGGTTTAACTGTACTTAGTAACTGGATCCATATAGTAGGAACTAGTAGCACAGCGTAACCCTAAGTGGTTGGAACAGCAGGTCTTGACAAAGTACGGTGAGGACAAATTGCAACAAAACGTTTAATAAATCGACGACGCTGACAGCGAACGTGAATTATGCAGCAAATCACGCCACAAGCGCATTTCGTCCCCGTTTCGCCGTACGCGTGGCGCTGCTGACAAAAGAGCGGGCGCCAAGAAGCGAGCGCGCCAACATCCGTGTCTCTATCGTCTCGTCCTCAGAGCGTACCGGAGTCGTTTCGTTCACCGAGCAGCGCTGAGATTCTAAATATCAATTACTGCGGACGTGGAGTGTTCACTGCTTAATACAATGCCGAAGTCGGCGGTTTCTGGGTCTTTCAGCGTACGCCAGAGCCCGAATGCCATAAAACAGAATGGGCTTGGCCATAAAACGGGATTTATGTTCAAATGTCAACTGCTGGCTAATTAGCAAAGATAAAGGAAACGATTTCAGGTAGCTTTACGGTTACGTTTCCCATTAGTTCTCGGATTTGTTAATTTCTAGTAAGCTTAGATATACCTCTATTTGTGATTGGATCATGCAAGAAGCGAACGAGTGCAGCCATAACAGATCATATTCGGTTCGGAGTAGGTTAAGAAGGAATGGCTTTGTATTTATGTGAATATTCAGTTCCATGTGACTTTCGGAGAGTCTGTCTGAAACCGTTACCACGTTTGATGAACAACACAAGGCAAACTTTGTGAAACGCATGAATGAAGCATTCTGGAGATAAAACGTATTCACTCCATGTAATATTGAGGCGTCCGGTGTTTTGAACTGGTAACGCCTAGACGGGAAAGAATATATAAACGAGCGAGAAGGGGGTTGAGTAATGGAGTGGGTGAATGATTGCGGGCCGAGACGTGATTGAGTGAGGGAGTGAGTGAGTGAGTGAGGATGTATGTTTATGGATGAACCTAGCAGCTGGAGTGTAAATAAATCCTGTCTGTTCGGCCCCAAACTTGTAATTGTTATCTAGCATCTTCAGTTGCCAATTTGAAGCTTATTTATACTCATGACAACGGCAATAGTAACAATAACATAATGATTATTAGTCGATTAGTAATAATAACATAATTATTAATTTAATATATATATATATATATATATATATATATATATATATATATATATATATATTATTGATGTGGTTAATGTTATAATAGTTAAATGGAATAAATAATTCTTCTATATAATATCTGACTGATACACCTTCTATTCCTATGCTGGTCGATGGTACTCGGTAACGTTTCAGGCTGTCGTTTGTGCAAATACATCATAACCTGAACTACAAACAGACCACTACCGCTACTACTACCACTACTACGACCTCTACTACAAATGCGACGGTCAAAACTACCAATGGATCCGGCATCAATAATTTTGACCCCCCCACCTCAGCAATATGTCGCAACGCTCAACGGAACCCCTTTACATGTCACAACCACACCTCTCTACCCCCCCCCCATCCCACCACACCACGCATATACCCAGACCACTCACGATGTGACATTTATCAATAAATCTGTAGCGAGACAGGATCCTCGAACAAGAGGTGATCCAGAACGTCGGAAATGCCTCTACGGGTTAGACAAATGCCGGGCCGAAATGCCACGCCATTTTTCCTCAGGACAAATGCGTGCCATCTTCTGAGCTGCGCGGGAGCTTTATTTATATGCCACAAACGCCATTTGGCGATCCGTGTCTGTCTGTTCGCGTCAGGACTGACACAGACGGATATATTATGTATAAATCTCGTGTCTGGCAAACTTCACTTACTGCTGTTGAACCTTGAGAATAAAAAATATGGTTGCAACTGTATTAAAAAAAATATCTCTGTCATATGTCAACATTTAATTGTACTGGTTAATGAACCGTTCAAGCATAAGAGCAAGCCATGCCACACTTTAAGTTACTGTCGTTACTGTGACCGTTTTGTTTAGCCTGAAAGGTACCGCCGATGACCCTGGAAATAAACAATGAGTCGTTAATCTATGTTCTCCGTTGATGAAACATCCCATATTCATGAAGAATTAGGGTTTGAGCCTACGGCCTAGAGGATTTTAGTGCAATGCGCTACCAACTGTATGATACTATTGTATCTATTTATATATATATATATATATATATATATATATATATATATATATATATTTATCAGGCTCAGCGCTCAACCATATGTCCCACATGACACTAATACCGAGACTAATAGACCCACTCAACTACCTAAAACGTGTTATTTATCAGAAGATAGAATAAAATGAATGTTTTCATTTCGCAAACGGGCCATTTTAATGGCAAAAGAGGTTAGAGCGCTAGTTCCAAATTTACGTTGTGGGTTCGATACTGGATCATGATTGCGTTTGTAAGATATTTTGTTCTCGGCAATCTTCCTCAGAACACGTATCATAGAGGCGGCTAGCGCCTTAGGCACATAACTTATATATATATATATATATATATATATATATATATATATATATATATATATATATATATATATATATATAGTTGTATCAAGAAATACTTACCTTTTTTACAATAGCAAGGCATGTTAAAATATAACTGCGAATTTAACATATATTTAAGCGAACAGTTGTCTATTGCAGATTCACATGTAACACACCCCTTAAGATACTGTGATAGTATAGATGGCCAGCTGATATGGGAATATCGTGATAAATCACTTATTGAAAACGGATTGGATCTGACCGAAGCAATTTCTACTAAAGAATATAGACAAATACTTTATTTCTGAACAATCAGGTGTATCTGTAGCATCATGTGCTCAGACATTAAGATAATATGGCGGAGTGGACACTTTGAAGCCATGATATGGTATCGCCACTAGCTATTCTAAACACAAAAACTGGAAAGTTTACAATACAGCGAAGATGATTAAAATCACAGATAAGGTCTTAAACTTGTATATATGTATAGAAAAATACCTACTTTTGAAGCAAGAAAAATGTAATTACGATTTCTTGAAACAAGCTAAATAACTTAGCTTCTTAATACCTATTTCTGAATGAGGTATATACAATATACGCTCCATTGATTAGCTAAGCACTTTTAAATTGTAAATTGCTTTGACTCAATATTTCAAATTTATTGAGGTCTAAAGAGTAAGGTTTTTTTCTTTCTAATTAACATGAACTACCCTGCCGTCGTGAGCACACTGTTTACTCTATCTATTTATTAATAGTTTGTTTCCGTACAATTATTAATTTAAATGATATTACAAGCGAATCTTTTATCATAATTTCGAACGTGTCATACTATATCATGATTTTGGTTTTGTTACTAAACATGATGTCGTCCAGATTCGTTTTGTTAGTTATTTATGGATTATCGCCCCATATTCAATAGCTATAGATAAATATAATTGTCTTCTTGAGATCTTCCCTGATGTGAGTAAACTTTCGAAATGCTCATTTTTATTATGTTTGGAATAATAATATTGTTGATTCCGTAACAAGTTATTGTTCCTTTTTATTTTGGTGTTGCTAAGGATGGCTACTTTGCCTTTTCCCTTTTGAATATAAGCTCGTTAGAATGTTTTCTGATAACAATATTTCAAAATTTGTATAATTCTTAATTGAACCATCTGGAGGAAAACAAATGAGGCGGAACATTCGCAATTAGCCATTGGCAGATACACGCAGGCACACACACACACACACACACACACACACACACACACACACACACACACACACACACACACACACACACACACACACACACACACACACACACACACACAACACACACACACACACACACACACCAACGTATATATATATATATATATATATACTACGCGCACGCACACACGCGTCACACACATATATGCACGCACGCACACGCATATGCAGGCAGACATACCTAAACATACATGCATACACATATATCCACACACACACAATGCATATAGCAGACACACACACGCAGACACACACGCGCAAACACACACATCCCACCCCCCCCACACAAAAATATATATATATATATATATATATATATATATATATATATATATATATATATATATATAATAAGAGAGAGAGAGAGAGATAGAGACTTACAATATATCCTTATGAACTCGTGTTAAAAACAATCCCATTTTCTAGCCCTCCTATTCTAAACCGGTAATGATCGTAGTCATTTTATTAAAGGTTCTTGGATTCACCACATGCTATTGTTATGACAAATATGTTCAAGCCACCACAATCGTATCAATTCTTGATGGTAACAAAATGTCAAATCTAGCGGTTATTTTTGACCAATGTATTAACATGTATGAACCATGTTACATCAATATGCCGAGCTGCCTACTACCATCTTAAGAACATCTACTGGTTAAAATCATTCTTCACACAAGAAACACTTTTAACTGTAGTCTATGCCTTTGTTGCATCTTGTATGGAATATTTTTAACCCCCTGGTACATGGCATATCTGATTATGACATTAATCGCCTTCAAGAATTAAGAAAAATGCAGCTCGCATAGTGATAAATACTGGAAAATATGATCATATCACCCCAATTCTTCAAAAACCTACATTGACTACCTGTTAGACAACGTATCCATTTCAATATTTTATTAATAACTTATAAATCAATTAATGTCAGGTATACGTAGCTAACTTCGCCTGAAATTTGATAATACGTTTCACTATAAACATTTATATCAAGGGATATTGAAGCTGATATCCCATATTTACGGGACAGCATTATAAACATTGTTGGTGTTAACGCTATATAATAAGTACCAGTCTTCCTGCATACCGTTTAACATTTCCCAACATCACTGGGAAAGACAACACCCACAACTCTAGACATTTCGGCTGTAACATTCATACTATAGCTGATACAAGATTGTCGTAATACATTCAATGGGTTTCTTCTTTGTTGTTGTTTTCCTAATCTATCCGAGTTGTAAATAATTGTTTTGTTAAATGCAACACGAAGACCAAACTGTCAGATGATCACTTGAACGATGGTTTGGGGCAACTAGACTTGGGACAACTGTCAACATTCAACTTAGAGATTGTTTAATTACACGTATTTATTTTTAGTCCTGAATTTTGTGGAACAGGTCGTCGATAGATATCACAAATCCGCTGTATCTTGAAAAATACATTTTTGTTTTGTTTACGATCATCTGTTCAAGGATCATTGCACCGACAATGATTATCGTTCGAATGACGTATTAGGTTTTTAGAGATGTATTAATAGGGAGGGGGGGGGGTCACCGTACATTGACTTTGAAATGCACCTGCTTGTAATAACCCTTCATTAATTATTCATTATTATTATTATTGATTATTATTATTATTATTATTATTATTATTATTTGCAAGTAACAATACATTTTCACGTGCTGTACTATAGGTGATGAATTATCGCACGTCAAATAAGTAACTAAATACACGTTGCTATTTTTATCTTGTTTTAATGAAGTAAAATTTATATATAAAATAAAACTTACAACATACGTGCTTCATAATTGCTTCACGTTACCAGTTTGACATCCTTTCAAAACATCTACCGACTCCACAGTTAAGATTAGATCGTGTAAATTCGGGTGTTGGTGTTGATGTTCCTCCTGTGCATGCCGTGTTTTACTCCAGAAATAATGTTATTGTTAAGACGGTCATCACCATTGACCAAGCAACAAACTGCAACATATACTAGCTCAGAAATGCCACTTTATATGTAAATATGAAATTATACCTGTAAATGTTGTGAATAAACTTGATTGATTGATTGATATCATTGAATGAATTACGGAATAATTGTAAGTAAGTATTACCGGTGTGCTCCGATTTAGAGCAAAGTCTATACCTCATTTGTCAATCTCTGGCTTTAGAAATTGTGAGGCACACGCCTCGAAGACGGGAAAGACAAAGAAGCATGAAATGGCTGAATGTTATTAGTGAATAAATGTCAAGGGATATTGACATATTTCTGGATGGTGGAAATATCTGATTTATTACATAACCCGAATACAGACAAAAACTGGTGTTTCATATATCGGTCAATTTTTGTATGACGCTATGCAGACGAATATCATTCCTACAAAAGGAGACGTAATATTGACTTTAATTGGATTGCTATACCTTGAGAAGAAAGGAAGCCATCCCTTGTTGACACTTGCCTGAATCAGAAATCACATAATGCTTCCGTTGATCTAGACCTAACATCCCGAGGAACTTTAACTTTTCAGCATGACTAACGATTTTATAAACTTCTTGAACATGTTTTAATTAGAGTCAAGCCATGTTTTTAGCACTCTCTGCGTTGTCATTCAGCGTCAAAATGATAGCCTATAAACATGGCCATAAATTTGGCGAATGTTATTTAAGATAGTCTTCAATTGGATATCATAAATTTAATTAGAATGAACCGTATGAAGATGAATTTATTCCGATAAATATACGCTAGACAAAGCAGGACTGCGTCCCAATCACACAACGCGTTATTGGGGGAACTGTACGTTTTGCTGATGCATGCATTATTTTCACTGCATGGCTATATCTTAACCGGTGCACCCTATTTTACTTAAAATCTCCAACGTTCAAAATAGAAAAGCAAGCACAAAATTATGTTTTAGCCAATAAATATAGCCTCATACTATAGATGACGTTTACACGAACAAATTAATTACAAAACGGACTAGAAGTTGTCGAAATCTGGCAGGAAAAATAAATCATTCACTACAAATAATAGACACATATCATATCGTCATAACAAAGTCTATTTGATGCAGCGCCTTTTTGTGTCAGTATTTGAAAAGAACATTAATCCTATTTATTTTTTTATTTTTTTATTAAGCGTATATTATAAACCGCCCACAATGTAGTTATCTGATTTACAATAGTGGTTGTCACATTCTTGTTACCGATATTAAAAGAGAAGCGCCGAAACGATCCGTTTCTATGACATAGTGTCCGTCACAACAATGTGCTACCTTTCGACACGACGATGAATTATCGGTCCAGAGGTAATCTGTTCAAGTTTGAAATTAAATAAAAACGTATACGAAAAATTACGTTCCCGAGTATTATTAGGTGAAACACTACTGTCTACTATCCGAGAGAGGCTGTCACAGTAAGTAACATCAAATACAAAAAGTATATATTTGTTTGGGTTTTCATAGATTGATTTACCATTAGCCCTCCCTGGCTTTTAATATGGCCATTATTTAAGCGTATGTATAAATGTTTTTACTATCAATGTATGTTTCTAAGACCACGTCAACCATTAGTATACGGATTGCTGTTTGAGTATGGAATGCGTGTAGTTGTTGATGAATAATCGAATGATAAACGACTGATTGATCGAATGCGTGCATAATCGAGTGATTACCTGCCTGAATGAGGGATGAATGGCAGGCAGCAAGAAAACGAGAAGGGCGAAAAGTGATCTGCCATTATAATTGACAATTTATGTGTAAAATGTGGTTTCCTTTCCTGGACCTATTTTTGGCCAGTTGACGATTTGAAAATGTGAACAGATATTAACGAATGGATAATTTCTGCCCATCACAAACAGATCCCGGATTAGTTTTCCATGTTTGACAACTATCTAAGCTCATTAAAACTCTCGGCTCTGCTGAGACGTGGCAATAATAGATCATCGCCATGTTTATTATTACTGCACTTAGCATGATTATTTATGACAAGCGATGGACATAAATATTAATACAATTTTCTGTTTTTACTCGATAGATAATGACCTTTTCTGCCATGTGTTTATATATTAATTAAAGATTAACCAGTGATAAAAAAAGCCTATAGCTAAACTTATTTCAGGTATTATCTTATATATTATGTTATTTAATTCGCTGATTTTATCAGATCAATACTTTCTGAACTCTCCAGATACATGTGTCTGAATATATAGCTACTAGGGTTCACAATTTTGTTTGCCTCATCGTGAAGGTCATGCACTTGTTATGAGTTGAATGATACATTTGAAAGGTGAGAAGATCGAGGTGTGTGATTGGGAAGAGAACTACAGGTGCTAATAATAATAATAATAATAATATTATTATTATTATTATTATTATTTTATTATTATTACGAACAGTGAGATTTATAGCTAATATATTTCATCCAAATGTATTAATATAATAGCCGTAATTTTAACATCTGTATTGTACTATTTATTACTGTATGTATTAATTTACAGAAAAGTTACTAATTATGTTAAATACTTATTTGATTAATCAGTTTAATATCCTCTCACTATCGATTTAAAATTACATTTATTGATTTTTTTTGTTTGAATCAGACACAGTACGTAATACATGAGTCTATATTAAAAACAACATTGAAAGAAGAGAAACTATAAAAAAAAAATTTAAACCATTAATAATTCTTCCATGTTTATAGGTCTTAGTGGCATGAATTCAAAAGATCACAAATTCAGAATTAACAACATCACATATAATTAAATTACTGCCGCTTGATATATACAGTATAAAACTAAACAAATAGACCTACTGTACATCT
Organism: Paralvinella palmiformis; assembly: GCA_025642065.1. Taxonomy (NCBI): domain Eukaryota; kingdom Metazoa; phylum Annelida; class Polychaeta; order Terebellida; family Alvinellidae; genus Paralvinella; species Paralvinella palmiformis. Next base: position 151,815 of record JAODUP010000518.1, on the reverse strand, counting down.
GAGGATACTATTTTCGATGCCAGTGACAATGATACTCCTAGCAATACATCTGTTATTGAAATTTAGAAGAATTCGAACACCATTATTATAAATTATTGTAATGGATGTAAGAGTCCCTTGCTATACTCAGTGATACATATACGTTTATTACCGGATGATTGTTGAACACTTCCTGATGCCGAAGTAGTGGCTTTCACATTTATTCTCTGTTACTATCTCTTGCGAAGATACCGCCCCCCCCACACTTTATTCAACCAATTCTATCTTACCCTTTCTGTAAGGACGCTGCACTGAGACGACGGTCCCGGTTTATTATATTAGAAATGAGGTAGCGAACTCGGCACAACGACTAGATAAACCGTTTGCGACTAAAAGCTATTGATCAAATTTAAATCTGCGGATAATAAGTTATCATGTTACTCGTCTGGCTCAGAGATCTGGGTTGATTAAAATGTGATCGGCTAGATACATAAGTGATATGTGATAAATTATTGTGAAACCAAACACTAGTGAGTTGAATTCTCTCTCCCGCTCTCTCGCTCTCTCCTGCTCGTTCTCTCTCCCCCTCTCTCTCACTGTCTGTCTCATACACACATACACTCTCTCTCACTCTCTTTTGTTTTTTCTCTCTCTCTCACGTACACTTTCTCACTCTTTTATTCCCCCCCTCAAACACACAACACACACACACACACACACACACACACACACACACACACACACACACACACACACACACACACACACACACACACACACATATACACACACACACATACACACACACACACACACACACAAACAAACACAAACACACTCATACGCACAGACAGCAATACCTATTGCTTCATGAATATATAAATAGTATACGTGTGATCTTTGGTATCATTTATAGTATGTCTGTGATGTTGCTCTGAGGTGTATAAAATCTCCCCTTTCACTTCAGTGAGCAAAAATTAAGAAAATCATACAAACAGGCCCCAAAAGGGAAGGTAATTAGCATTTGGCGATGTTTTACGGCAACTTATATCACGATCCTGACGTCTATGTGATTGCTACAGCCAGTCATGTGACAAATCACATGATAAATTGATGAGGTAAGAATGGGTAACCTTATTATAGCTGAGGCAACGAGACCCATTTCTAGTCAGGTATGTGTCCGGTTCGTTTGATTTCTCCATTTATATACTTGGTGGGTGTGTGTAAGGGTGGGGGGGGGGGATGTGCAGAGAAGGGCGAACCAAGACCGGTTGCGTCATTGGATATAATCTAATTAAAGATGATCAATATGTCCCGACTAGTGACAGCAAGTCTTATGGCTGTTGTTGGACGGCAAGTTGAAACTGGTGCTGCTTCCTCGGCTTAACTGTATATATTTATATATTGTCAGACCAACAAGCCGTAGGATAGGATCCTAGTATAGTCCGTGTTTATGAGATGTTGCATCCAACAATAGAGGAGTTCAGTTCACTAAATCATTCTATATCGCATTGAGTACCTCTTCGGTCATATGCCTTCGATGTGATTAGTTCAGTGGCCAAAATCGGACACTTTCACTGATTAATTCACTGACTCACCGAGCTACTTATTCAATGATCCGTACTAACCAACGTACTCCAATCAGTCATAAAACACGTTCGGAAAAGAAAGTTCACGGGTGAAGTCATAGATGGGAGGTTGAAATATACTCGGTTCGAATCCAATAACTGGCCGCCATTATTTCGCCATCTCACCAACAAATAGAAGTGTATAACATACAACGTAGTACTATATATTAGGAGTTGAAACTTAAATTTAAGTATAACGCGAACTAAAATAAATCGATTGTGCATACAAATGTACAATTATATTAGAGCTATATGTTTGTCTAAATGTAAATGTTCATACCAGCTGAGAATCAGACTTTTGAAATTATGCTGATCGTGTTGATTGTTATAACATTTTTATTGTTTTTGTTAAAAGTTGCTCTCTGGGAAATACTTAAATTAGAGGTATTAGCTTAATATTGATGTTGTTTTTCATTCACATTAAAACTATCACATTGTGTAGCTAAGAAGATTAAATGTATGCGCACACAATGGGGACTTTCTTAGGTTTATGTTATGTTTATGTGTGTACTTGATTAAGTTTCATAGTTTATGTTACGTATTTAATTGAACCTATGTGTTTATATTGTGTACAGGGCTAAAGTATGCGATAAGTTGGCTAAAACTGTCCTTAAGACCATTGACTTCAGTAGAAAAAGTTGAAATAGATTAGAAAATGCCAAGAATCATTCATTCGGGAATCACAGTGAGCCCAATTAGGAATTAGATATAGATGTGAAACAATATTGAACGAGATAACTAATAATGTTTACTCGTTTATGATACACTAGGTGGCTTGATATACGAGTGGGCAGGTAAGCGGATTGTATGTATTGTATGTGTAAATTTATCATGTTTATGAGTGCGTGTATGTACGAACTCGGGCGGGCGCGCGCATGTATGTGTGTGTGCGCACGTGAGTGTGTGTGTGACAGAGAGAGAGAGAGAGAGAGAGAGAGAGAGAGAGAGAGAGAGAAGAGAGAGAATGAGGAGATAGAGAGAGGGGGAGAGATGAGAGAGAATGGGAGATAGAGAGGGGGAGAGAGAGAGAGAGAGCTGTCAGCCAGCAGATTGAGAGAGAATATTTTATGACATCCGTGGTTGGCGGCTTCCAGCTTGAAAGGCTGGTGTTAATAGAGTACTGATGTCAGGTGAAGATGTCATCTGTCAGATGATATTTGTAAGGCGAGTAAGTTCTGTGAATAAATGAAGATGGAATTTCTAGAATAAAGAGAAAACAATATGAGGATGGGAGGAGATATGAGAAGAGGTGAGTGAGAAAACAGAGACACGATTGGGAGAAACATATTTAGGCACATAAAATGTGCGCACGCACTCACCGTACACACATCGACACATACACACATACTCAATTACAACCGAATACACACGATTACACGTACTTCCGTGCCCTCGCGAGTACGCACGCACAAACACACACACACACACACACACACATTGGCCCCCAATACTCACACACATAGACACACATACACACACACATACACACACACATAGACAAACACACACACATACACACACATACACACACATACACACACACACACACACATACACACACACACACACACACACACACACAGATGTTGACTTCATTCTAAATAATGTACACTCAGATGCTATTTATATCACATTGAGTTTTCACCCATTAACATTCACGCCCCATTCTATCAGTCAGGTCATCGAGTACAATATGTTACCATTATTTAGATCTTTTTCGCCTGAAGGCTCCCAAACATTATTTAATTATGCATTGGTTTATATGTGTATTTTTGGTATTATATATATATATATATATATATATATATATATATATATATATATATATATATATATATATATATATATATATATATATATTGATGCTGCATAGTATAGCCTAAATCTAAAGTAATACGCAGGCGTTTAAGATCTAATATTTAATTTTGATGTTTATTGCTGGCCCAAGGTATCTATCGTCGGTCGATAGCGCAGTTAGTTAGAGCGTAGGATTCGTAGCCCAACGGTCGCGGGTTCGAGGCTGCGTTAGTTGCAATGCTGTCATGTGGCAACTGGTTCACTCATCCATAAAGAAATGAGTACCTGACAGGACTATGTGTTTGAGTGACGCTTTGCGCCTATAATGGCGGCATGCGTTGTATGCTCCCTTGGGATTTGAGATATGTGCTGGGTGGAAACCTGTCTGACTCGCTAATAATATTCTAATGGATAATGTAAAGCGCATTAGAGCAGTTTCTGGACGAATAGGGCGCTATATAAATATCACACATTATTATTATTATTATTAACAACTGTCGAACAATTACTAACAAACAAGGTGGATGGTAATTATTAATTTTGCTTGTTTTTATAATTTTTTAGCGACTCAGCTTTTCATCACTATCAAATATAACTAAAATATGTTGTTTTGTGGGGGTTAGCTGGTTAATGTATACCCCAAGAGTGATCATTTTACCCGATAACGAAGGCGCAAGGAGATAATTAACAAATACTAATTTATGTAACACAGAAAATAACAATTATCCTCAATTATTAGGATTGACCATGATAGGAAGTGACTAGGTTTTATTTACGGTATTTGTATTACTTAAACTAATAAAGCGTCCCAATTTTGGTCACTAATGAGAATTATCATGTCGTGGTAATTACTGAATAATATCTAAAAAAAGTCGGTTGTCAACTTTTTACTGGATAATCAAATATCTTTGACGTGTCGTTTATTATTCATTGCGTATTCACATCACCGATTGATATTCGGAGTTAAATGACTTAATGTATTGTTAATTAACGATTGTAGAGTTGGAAATAACAATTCTAGAGTAATTATGTTAACATTAGACAAATCGATTTTAGAACACAATATATAAACTCTTCTATTAAGTAGCTAAGATTGAGATGTTGATAATCTAAATTTGTCCATCGGTCGGTAGTTAATTATTCTTTCGTATGACGACCTGAATAAATCAACTGGGCTTTAGTTCACTTCCGGTGCATGCTGTAGAATATATAAACCAACATCATTTGAATGAAACTAACCATCTAAATATTTAATACATGAGATTAATGTTTGGCCTACCACGTGCGCAAAAGTGGCCGTTAATGATCAATCATCACGATTAGACGACTGAAGTTCCGTTCACATTGTCGAGGTCGGTAGCTGCACAATTACGGAAATGTCTGGATACATGGTAGCGCAGCGAAGCTTCCGAGTTCGGATAAAGAAATTGATAGATCACCTGGCCGTGATAGCCAATTTAGCTGTCAGCATTGCAGTTCCGTGTCCATCGTACTTGATGGAGGTAGATCGTCGTGAAGGGATGCTGTAAACTCATATGCTACTTGTTGCCAATTATCGTCATCATTTGTCAATAATTGGATGATGGCTATGCTCCCGTGTTCGTTCCTGTCCATCGGCTTATCTGAGAATCTGTGTGGGGTAATTCCCATAGTAACCATCGGCTTGTGTGATAATCTGTGTGTCGTAATTCCCATAGTAACCGATCCAGTATTGGTGGCACATAAATATTTCATCTGTAATAAACATCAGGAGTTTGTGCGGGTGTGTTAGCGCGACTACTCTACTCTTTTCGTTTAATATTGTGCTCAGCGAGTTTGTTATGTTTACAAGACCGACAAAAACCTGATTATTTGTTATTAGTGTTCAAGCACAAATCGATGACTACCGATAATAGGCATCGCTGTGAAAATCAATAATCAGATGATAATCATTCACTTTAGCACACGTAGAGACTATAATGATGTAGATTATCATTTCGTGGTGATAGAGAAATAAAACACAATTCTCCCTCAAACAATAACGGCCTGACCAAATAATCATAACAGCTAATTGGTTATCTGATACTCGCCATCGATTATTGCTTACTAGTGTTATGTATCTTTCGTATTCGTGTCTGCTTTTAAATACATCACTAGTAACCAAGCTATATACATGTTGATATGCAGAAACTGGGCATCGGCCCATTCTCTTCTTTAACCGCCCGTGGGACAAGCCATGATCTATGTCGTAGCGGCAGTAAATGACAACGTGCATATTATATTCGGTCAGGCGGGCTTCCATCTTAGATTCAGCAATGTCAATAAGTTTTGGGACTCAGTTCGCTGATTTACATCTATTAACGAGTACTAACAGGAAAGACACGGCTCTCTTAAGGAGCATACAAAACAAAATCAAAACTGTCGAAATAAAAGGGTTATTATTATTCTGGTTGAAATCATATATCATGTGGATATGCTGCGGTTTTAGTGTATTTTGAGGGGATGAGTGCGTGCTTATGTGCGTGCGTGGGTGCTTGTGTGAAAAGTGTAATATAAAGTGGCATTTGATGCATAGTAGTCAATTTCATTTTATTTAATGAAGTATAACTCAAACATTACTTACCTGAACATTAAGCTAAAGTTTTACATGACATTTACCTGACATTTGGTTTGTCAAAATGTGGAATTGTGTATAACAAAATCTCTACTACAACATTTGAACTGATGGCCAGGCAAACATATCACGAAAACATCAGGTTTACCAATAGACGCCCGCAGTGAAGCATGATGTTAATTAACTATTAGCAGTTGTGGATATGATTGAATTTATGTTTGGCCATGAATAATCCATATGCAACCAACTCCGTAAAACACATCGGCACACCTGAAGCTCTTGTTGTATAACGAGTGGTGGCTTGGAATATATCGATCAGTACAACATATAACAACGTGTAGCTAGTAAAGTCCATAAGAATAATCTATTGTTCAACATAAAATATGATCTTTTTGTTGATCCAGTTATGTACTGATGGTTGTATTAGGTCCAATAATACCTTGGGAACTGGGTAGTACAATGCGTCAAATATGCTTCTATCCAGAACGCCAATGAATGGATTTTTCATTTCAGGATAGTTACTATGGGAGGAGAACCCGAACAAACTGCAAGTGGAGGGAATAGTTGCAGGGACGTATTATCTATAAAACTGTGTAAACTGAAGGCTAGGTACCCCGCAGGGACTGACTAGGATGCTGTCATTTTATTTTTGCTGAGGCACTGTTACCAACGCCCTATGGGTCCAGCAGCTAAAGGCACTCTGCGCTGTAGCGTAATAAAAATATATATATATATATATATATATATATATATATATATATATATATATATATATATTATTTTAATGCTTATTTAAATAATATTTAAAAAAGTCTAAGTAGAATTTTTCAGGAGTTCCGAAAAATGCACTATCTTACAGGCTAAGACCAACGAAGTTCACGACCCGAACCAGATTGTAACGACCGCGAAATGGCAGTTATTTTACGTGGTTTGGTTACCTCAAATGAGGGAGACGCATATGGTCTGTTATTTACTGTCTCAAGTCGGAGACTTAATTTAAATGAATCTAGAATTTAGAATAGATGACATATTCGGTGGAAAAAACCTTGCTAGTTGCCTGGTTGGATTAAAAATTCCTCTTACTATAATGCCACGGCCGGGATTCGAACCTCCAACCTCCTCCATAGTTTGACTATGAGTAAGAAAGCCCTACATTCTTAACCCCCAAAGGCAATAGTTATGCCTCACGCTATGTGAAGTTTTATGCGTGAAAATGTGCCAGCTTTTAACGTAAAATATTAAATAGGTTAAATTATGTACATTGACATTCTATACGAATATGTATTCTTGTTCATGCATATAAATTATTGTATATAATTTATTTACACAATCAATTTGTGAAAATATATTATTCGTAAAAGGGGTATTCAAAGGTATATTTATTATTTAATAACAACACACACATACACACACACGCGCGCGCGCGACAGCAGGCGCGCCCGCACGCACGCACGCATACACATACATACGCGCGCGTGTGCCCACACACATACACGTACACACAAACACACATACACGTACACACAAACACACACACACACACGCACAAACATACAGTCTGCATCTCTCTCTCTCTCACCCTCTTTCAGTGGCTTGTATATGTCGTAATTGAACCAACTGGAGGTGAACAGATTAGGCGGAACATTCCTAATTAGCCAATGGCAGGCACTCCCCCCTCTCTCGAATGCAGTGGTACATAAAATCTCGAAGCACGAGCTCTGGATTATTCACCAGGGAACTCAAATACTGTGTAATATCTCAAAACCGAATCACCTACAGTCGTGCTGCGTAGGAGTAATACACACAAGTCAGATCACGGCCGATGTGAGAATGTTTACGTTAATTACCAAAGCAGCTCTCTTTATTGCTATTTTTCAGTTGCTGTATCTTTATTCAAAGCAATACTTTATAGGCAGCCTTGTGATATTTGCTGGAGGATCAAATACCTCATAAGCACGCACATCTAATAAATACTATGACTTATTACTCAATAATGGAACATTTCCATCTGTGCTAAAGCTGATTTTTATGATTCCATACATTCGACGCTGCTAAAACTATAAGTTAACGCTTTAAAACCAGACCTAATGTTTTCAATGCAAACTATATAACTTTACTAACGTGCCTAAATGTTATTAATGACAACCAGACTAAAGCTGCCCTTGAATGTTATAGTGCAAACAGGACATAACTGGACACAAGAAAGATACTTATATTCCCATATTCATGTACTATTAAGGTATATGGTATATGCAACTAAAGTCGCAACCGCACAGCTACCACACAAATGAATCCAACGCCACCGCTAGAGATGCGATGAAGTTTTATTATTCCTGAGTCAGGAGTACATATAATGCTTTAAGAGCTTACTGTACCTGCTACAATCATTTAAATGCTGGATAACCAGGCCAAATACATACACGGCGTCCCCCCAAAAGAAACAAATAGTACATGGAATATACAGCTCTATATCAACTTTTCTTAGAATGCACAGACCTGGAGACATACAGTCTCCAAGCACAGGAAATAAAACTTCTTAAATGTGTATTAATAATGTGTATCTGCATGTGTATATGTGTGTGTATGTGCGTGCGCGCGCACGTGTTTATCAGTCTCTGTATATCAGAGTAAATAAACGAGTTGTTGTCTCACCTGTCCTAATTAACTTATAAACACAATTCTGTAATACTACCTGGGCGCCTCCGTAGTCCAGCGGTAGAGTGTTGGACCACATATCACTACCACCTGTGTTCGAATCTCGGCGTGGGCATATCTAAAGATTGTTTCATCTTTTACTTCGCTTCATTATCTTTGGAGGTCGCTCAGCCCATCTAGCCTACCATGTGTACAAAAGTGGTATTAAAACATCAATAATAGTAATCATCATCATGATCATCTGTAATACTACCTATCTCGTTGTGAATGTTGACAAGAAACGAGAAATAAAGAACCTGTCGTTGAGTACTGAACAGAATAATGTTTGAAACATTATCTCTGAGGCAGGTGTATGTAACTAGAGCCATCATGCAATATAGTAAACCTATTTCCAAGAAGTCCGATGTGACATCCCGGTAAATCTGAGACATCCTTGACATATAAAGCGTACCGGGCATTGGAGCCTTCGTGAAGTGTACAAAGTGTAATTGCCAGTAACTCGAAACAATTAAGCCAAAGATTCATTCCGTTTTAGTTCACATATATTAAAATGGGTCCAGGTATACGATAATTATTTTTCGCTCTATTGGGGCCTCGCCATTATACCATTAAATTGAGTGTTTTCCTGTTAATGATCTCAGAATGTTGTCGTAAGACAATACTATACGATCAATACAACATAAGGAAGTATATTCGAACACTCTCTTTAAAAAATTGATGTAAATAGCAATCCTTCAATCATTTCATCGAGGCATCAGTTGAAAGGCCGTTCCGCTGCCGTTTTGACAGAAATGAAGATGGATCCGTTCTACAGCAGCAACCCATAAACAACTTAACTTTCTCTGTCCTTCGCAGAAGCGCCTTCGAATAAAGCGGCCATTAATATTCATTTGGCCGTTTAGAGTCGTGGTTTGTTTAGGCTCGTTTAAAAATCAGAAACGCAACGACAACCGATTATAGTTAGATAGGTGGATAGTCTCTCCCTCTCCCTCCCTCCTCTCCTCTCTCTCTCTCTCTCTCTCTCTTTCTCGCTCTTTCTCGCTCTTTCTCGCCCCCCCCTCTCTCTCTCTCACAACTCTCTCTCCACCTATTTCTCGCTCTCTCTCACTTTCACTTACACACACACACACACACACGCGCGCGCGCGTGCGCGCACACACACCCACACACTCTCTCTCTCTCTCTATATATATATCTATCTCTGCTGCGACATCTTATGCCCAGGATACAGCCATTTTGTTGAACAGTCAATGGATCCATTATTAGTCCATGGTATTTCTCGGCCCAGATGGTTTAATTAACAATTAATATCTCACCAGAAATCGACCCAAATTAGGTTCCTCTAAGTTTCAGTAGTTTTAAACAGATGTTCTTATAGGATCTGCTACCAATCACTTGTAATTTCTTTACTTCAAAATATACTATTAAGTACACTTATGATTCTATAATACCATTCCTACATCACAGTACGAAATAGCCTTTATGTTTGCTGAACTTTATTTAGCGTACTCAGGATTAGTGAATTACTCCCAAGACTAGAATAGTTTCAAAATATATTCTAATTAGCTTCTAACCACACACACACACACACACACACACACACACACACACACACACACACACACACACACACACACACACACACACACACACACACACACACACACACACACACACACACACACACACACACACACACACACACACACATATATATATATATGTGTGTGTGTGTGTATGTGTGTATGTTTCTGTGTGTGTATGAAGTGTGCGCGCGTGTTTGTGTGTATATGTTTGTGTATGTACGCACACGCGCGCGTGAGTGTGTATGTATAAGACATGGTATTTTGTAAATAGGATTGCTCTTAGATGGAGAAAAAAGCCAAGCTGAATAGAAATTAGTGTTATTCAAAAGCGAAGATAATGTCGTTATGTATAAGAATCGCCCAATGAATGAATTAATTACCCGCATGATAAAAGCTCTCTAAAGCCAAATACTTATTAAATCCAAAACTGATTTAACGAGATAATAATATGGACAGTTGAACTGAATGTAAACAACGAAAGCCTGCTCATCAATTGCAAATTATCACACACTATCTGCTAAATTATCACATACTATTATATAAATATGTGAATATATTTATCGAAGTACAAATGAACATCTTATAAACTTTAGATATATGATTCAGTCTCTCTCTCTCTCTCTCTCTCTCTCTCTCTCTCTCTCTCTCTCTCTCTCTCTCTCTCTCTCTCTCTCTCTCTATATATATATATATATTATATATATATATATATATATATATACCTTGAAAAATATTCATTATTTGTATCACTATTGTATGAATTAATAACAATTTCACTAAGTATTATTCCAATGCAGATAATGTCTCTATCACTAGCTAAAATATATGGTAATGTGATCAAGGAAGCGTCACATAACCGCACATAAGGCATATAGTTTCTGATTGGTGTCTTCTTCGCGTGTTTGATTACATTTGTTACCCGTACAAAGAATAAATGATATAGTTAGAAGTCAGGTATATACGTTACCTTCAAAACACACTCAAACATATAAGCAATGATTTATCATTGTATCTTCCTATTAGGGCGCCTTTGTGGTCTACCAGTAGTGTCTGATGGTTGTTTCATCTTTCATTTGGCTTCATTATCTTCGGAGGTCGCTCGGCCCATTTAGCCTACCATGTCCATCATCATCATCTTCATCATCCTATCATTCTATGATTTTGTGTAAGCTCTATCTCTTTATTTTTCTTTCGCCTTCACACACACGTACATACACACACATACACACACACATACACACACACACGTACACACACACACATACACACACGCACATACACACACGCACGCACACACGCGCACACACACACAAACACACACACATACATACACACACACACACACACACACATATATATATATATAGATGCATAGATAGATAGATATAGATAGATAGATATATAGATAGACACGCGCATGCACACACACAAATGTGCGTGCCTACCCGTGAGATAATATCCATTAACACGACCAAATCACCAACCAACGGCCAGCTCACATTGTCAATAACCACAGAAAACTGGACTCCATACACTAACCAAAACAAGCCACATTCGGCCCATAACCTAACTCCCAACCGTAATAAAACATCGACACATCAGATAATGGCCACGAGCCGAGCTCTCAGTTATTCCATTGGCCACGCATTTTGCATTTCATCACCGCACGCAATCCCTAGACCATTGTCTCCGATAAAAACTGAAATATTCAGCGGTCAAATCCGGCACGTGCGCATGTACTCACACACATACGCACACATACGCACACATACACGCGAAAACACACTAGCTCATGTATACGCAGCTACAAAACACTCGTGGTTTATAAGGATGCCTCGTTGGTCTAATTAGTGGCGTGTGTGGCTACATATCTGTTGCACCCGGATTGAAACCGGGACTGGCTGTGTGGAGGATGTTTCATCCTTCACTTTGGGGATACAGCTTGTGAGGTTGCTTGGCCCAGCTAGTCTACCGCGTGCATCAAAGTAGTCGCAAAACAGCAACATGTATATTGCTCTCATAATTTAAAAGTCTCATTACCCATTCTACACATTTGTAAATTGTGATCTCACAGACGATAGTTATTCCAGCTGGTGTTTCCCTTTTCTAGTAAAACGCAGCTGGATATAATCACAGGAAATCCAGCAATAACGGCTCGTTATCCGCAGCTGGATATCACCGTTGCGGCGTGGCACTAATGCCGCCGTTAATGGGGCACTTAATGGGAGCGGTTTCGAGCCGAAGCTACCGCCGAGTTGTGGATTCATCAGCTCATGGCCGCTGTCACCCTCAACCTGTTGAGTGGGGTACCATAAAATGGGCCAGTATCAATATTGATACAATCTGGCATCTGGTATTGTTGTTACTCGGTATGGGCGTGGCCCTCTCTCTCTCTGTCTTATCTCGGCCCCATTCACCGACTGACAAAGGCGGTCGGTGACCGTATTGTTTGGTATTGGCTGAGGGTTCGAATTTATTTACCGCATACAGCGCGGCCATGGTTAGTCCGGCGCCTCGACACAGCGGCCGCCTATCACCGTGATCTATCTACGACCTGTGACGTGCATAATAACCAGGCTTCGCGGGCTAAGACTAAGTGGTGTCGAATGAGCGGTGTGGCAAATCGACAAAAGGGCAAAAGGAAATCAGCGCCTGCTAAATCGATTGTCACTAAATTGGCCGATTGGATACTCCGCTTATTTTCCTAATCTCATGCACAGTTTATTTTATTCGCCAAGTATAGACAATTATGGAACTACGTCATGATACCTGTTATAAAAAGCGCGCACATTCGCAGTTATAGTAAATATATTAGTTTGAGATATTTATTGATATAAAAATGGCATATATATATATATATATATATATATATATATATATATATATATATATATGCAGACTTTAATTTTAGTAAATTTCCTCTTGTTTTAAGTATCATTTCATATTTCCTTTTATTTTACGATACTTTTAGGTTTGGAAAAGTCAACAATAAAGTTAATAAACTCGCTGTGTCACAAGATGATGATGGATGTTTTATGGCCACTGTTGTGCACATGGTAGGCTAAATGGGCCGAGCGAACACCAAAGGTAATGAAACGAAGTGAAAGATGAAACACCCTTCAGATATGCCCATGCCGATATTCGAACGAGGATGGTAGTGATCGGTGGTCCAACACGCTGCCGCTAGACCACGGAGGCGCCCCCTGTGTCACAATGTCAAAATGAGTAAATAAAGGCGGCGTGGCCACTTTACTAATAACGATAATCGGATGTGTGTATCAGTCAACACTTCTGAGTCGACTGTATGGTATTATGGTACCATAAATTGATTAGGCAACACCTATGTTTGTGACTCTATCCAATTATTCATCTGCGTTTCGTGTTGTGAAATGAAACTCATCGTAAAGACACCTCAAGGCCGCACGGCTTTCTCGTGCTACCGCAGAGAAGAACACAATTCGCGTTATGCAGAGCTGCTGTGGTGTACTTGGATTATCAGAATGGTGGCATGCATATGTGCAATCCAGTGAAATATTAATGTAGTGGAAGACTACAAGCTGCAATCTATCCACCCAGTCTCATAATGTCAACAATGACGTCGAGGAATAGTATCGCCAGATCAACAATGGCAGTAGTCATGGTTACCTTCAGTTCAATACGCAGAATCACCTGCTCTACCACGATGCCCCACCGTCTACATATACAATGGCGGTTAGTTAGTTTGGTCAATAAGCTTCTTTGCCAGCGCAGTAAATATACTAAATAACAGAGAATCGTAATGCCAATGACTTAATGAATAACAATCAATTAGCTCTTCCAAAATTAATATTGTTTATAATTTTACACCTTTGAAAACGTAATTTGTCTGTTTAAAAGTTTAACGTCATCTGTGTATTGTTTGCTCTCGTTCTGGAATTCTGTCGAAGGTGCCTTAAGTATGTAAATATTGTGGTTTTATGGCCAATGTTGTTTGTATTATAAACCTTATGCGCCGAGAAACCTCTTAAGTTATTGAAGTGAAGCGAAAAATAAATCAGCCTCCAATTATATTCGGGCAGGGTTTGAACCAAGATACTAAATATTAGAAGCCACTCGAACTATCGGTAAAGCCGTGGAGTGTCCCTGCCTTAAATATATGAACATTCGATAGAAGAATACCGGTCAGTCAATTAGAACCTGGAACCTGCCAGTTTCTGTACCACGCTTATAATGACTAAGCCACGTCTCCCGGGTTGCCACATATCACATGTGTGGTTGTTTAATTATCCTAGCCCGTTACGTCAGTAATCTAATTTATTTGATTTAAAACTCACAATAATGTCACTTCCTCAAAACCCGATAACCCATGTTATAACTTCCCGTAGATTGTAAGGACATTCAGGTAGAGAAAGCTAGATAATAATGATGATGAAGTTGATTGTTGTTTTACGGCCAACTTTGTCCACATGGTAGGCTAAATGGGCCGTCGACCTCCGAATGTAATGAAGCGAAGTCAAAGATGAAACACCCTTCAGATATGCCCACGCCGAGATTCGAACTCAGGTGGTAGTGATCTGTGATCCAACACGTTACCAGTTAGACCACGGAGGCGCCCCACAGGAAGTTGGAACGAAAGTGCATAACCTCTATACTAGAGAATAACTCGTCCTGTCATTTGAAATTAACCGCAATAACGGACGGTTACCGTAAACTGGTTGAATTGTCGACAACCTAATATTATATATATATATATATATATATATATATATATATATATATATATATATATATATATATATATATATATTATATAATGTATATATATATATATATATATATTGTTCTGTTTATATTATTAAAATGTCATATTATATTTGTATATTGTCCTCATCCTCATGAATTATGGATCTCTCTGTGTACATGTTGTTGGCCAGTTCTAATCTTATTCTTAAAGACACATCGGAAAAGATTTGGTTCGATTAACCCGGACGGACACGCACGCACGCACGTACGTACGCACACGCGCGCATAAACACACATGCATAATACATACATACATACATGCATACATACATACATACATACATATATATATACATATATACATACACACATACATACACACATACATACATACATACATACATACATACATACATACATACATACATACACACAAAAATACATTCATACATACATACATACATACATACATACGCACACACACACAAACATATGCATTCACGTACAAACAGCTGCAAACATACACATGCACACATACACATTTGGAATGCTGATATAAACATGTATTATCTACATACCTTCACTAAAACATCTACATTACCTATTGGTACATCTCCCATTTCCAATGATGAATTAGTAAACACTTTAATAATAATTATATTAAGAATACAATCTCTTAAAAAACATTCCTGATACCAGAACCACTTAATGTCACAGTGGTACAGCGTTTATGGACT
The DNA here is from genome assembly GCA_025642065.1 of Paralvinella palmiformis. Lineage (NCBI taxonomy): Eukaryota > Metazoa > Annelida > Polychaeta > Terebellida > Alvinellidae > Paralvinella > Paralvinella palmiformis. Next base: position 136,118 of record JAODUP010000518.1, on the reverse strand, counting down.
GTTAAAATTCCTTATTCTGTATCATGTTTATAACATATACTGCGTTTAGGAAATCCAGAATGCTGCAGCTCCATGGTGAAGTATGTCTGAAAGTAGCACGTCATCCGCATTCTCCTAAAAATATACGCTACCTGTTCAATAACGCACAACTTTGAATTTTGCAAATCATTTACAAATCTATCAGTGCCAGCGCCTCGAAATATCGTGCCAACTTTAATACGTAAGAAACTGATAGCTAGTAGTGAAGCCACCCTATCAGATACTATTAAAGGTAACTCGTTTGACGTCATATTGTAAACTTTTAGTAAATGTTAATGTTAATGTATCAGCCTGGAGTTTGTTAAACTTGTTGCCTGAGGAGATTAGAAATGGTTGTCTCTCGAAAGACACCTTATTTTATATTTGACTGTACAACGATTTTTAATGGTCCAGAATAGTAATGATGATTTATCATTACTACATTATTATTATTATTATTATTATTATTATTATTATTATTATTATTATTACAATATATTTTATATATTAATACATTTACCTAGACCACCAACATTCTCACGTATCGAGTATTTAGAGAGTGGTAGTGAACAGAAAGAGCCTTAGACACTGCATTCAAAATGGCTACTACTTATTTGCTCATTTATGTTGATGTTTTGGTCACACAATATCAATATATCACGCCAGAGTCAGGCCATTAATGTATTTGCAAACAATTATATCGCATATCGAATTGTTGTTGCTCTTGTTGTTGTTGTTTTGACAAGTATTGCTGTGGGGCTTAGTACAGTTTAATTGTTTTCTTCTTCTGAATGAGTGCATACTGGGTGTGGTATATGTAAACCCCCTCCATACACCTACGCAAATACACACACACACACATGTCGAAATGCTTTATATACAGGTTTCGTTTGGACAACAGAAAATTACTGTTGAATGTAAACTGTGGTGTCAAAATAGTTTATGATATGTATGTAGCAAGTCACCATTGTACCATACGCACGTGTTGTTTGCTCCGAGCTGTGGTATCAAATGGTATGTTTTTACGTGCTTCCGCTTTTTGTACGTAGCCTGCATGTAGCCGCTTTCCTGTGGGCGTGACATATTTGTCGCGTACGAAAAGCGAATTAGCTGGTTCCCACAGGCTGATAAGTAGACCAGACACATGCTTAGGTATACGCACACATCTATCAATATGTGGAGGTATGGAACATTTTATTTTTAGGTTATTGTATGTATAGTTGTAATTATATTTATGGAGGTAGGTTTCGAGGGATGTTTAGATATGTTGATGCTCTGTGCCTGTTGCCTCTTACTATGTACCCTAAAGCACACACACACACCCACACACAAAACACACACACACATACATACACATACACATACACATACACACACCCATATATATATATATATATATATATATATAATATGCCACACAAACACACAACACACACATAAACACACACACATGGAACCACGACATATATATATATATATATATATATATATATATATATATATATATATATAAGTCGCCACTCTGGATTCAGTCCCCTGAAGAAAAGTTGAATTCACGGTTCGAGATTCTCTGTGCCTAAGCCTTACTATACACAGCTAAAACACATGCACAAACACACACGCACAAGGATAACACATAATAATCAACCAGTAAGATATTCTTATATTAAATCGTAAATACAAGCAAAGGAAAGCACGAGTTCGCATGAAGCAGGTATTTGAGCAATACAACCATACCATTTTTAGTTGCAGTAAATCGCAACTTACTGAACTACCACTGATAAATCATAACTCTCTTGTCATTTTAGGTATGACAAATGGTACGAGACCGGTAACTGATAAAGTAAGGTCACACAAGAAAAGCCTTTTGTTTGCTATATTTATCTCTAGTAATTGAATGAGTTTATTTTTATTCAGTTGAAAATTCTTTTGAAAATGACCTTACAATATATCAAGTGTCCACCATCTATACATCATGCTGTCGCTTCGTCTTCTTCAATGCATTCCGTGAAAAGGTTTTTGAATTAATAAACATCAGCTGAGAAAACAACCTCGTTCCTCTCTCTCTCTCTCTCTCTCTCTCTCTCTCTCTCCCCCTATCTCCCTCTATCTATATCTCTCTCTTTCTCTCCCTCTCCCTCTCTCTCTCGCTTTATCTCTCTCTCCCCCTCTCTCTCTTTTTTCCCCTCTCTCTCTCTCTCTCTCTCTCTCTCTCTATCTATCTTTCTCTCTCTCTATCTCTCTCTCTCTATTTCTCTCTCTCTCTCTCTATCTATCTCCCCCCCTCTCTCTCTCTCTCGCTTTCCCTCCCTCCCTCTCTCTCTCTAAAAGTAAAATATTATTAGACGGTATAATTAAATAATATAAGCATCAATTACACTATATTCAGATCGATATTTATAGTAGCTACACAACCTGATTCAACCTAATTGCAACGACCGGTTTGGATTTATTACAGTCTTCATCAGGTTGCATAGAATGTCCAACGTTACTAGTTCTGATTGAAATTTGGAGCAGAGATCCCTTGCTGTCGCCAATTGGACACAGCTTTCTAACGTTATCATGTTGCTCGAGGTATATATACACAATTTTCACTGAAAAGCGACGAACTAAAGCTTGTTAAACAAAGGAGGTGTGTCATTTAATCTCTTTAGTTTACTTGTGTAAATACGTAACACGGTGTTTAGAATAAATGCCAATGACGATTGGCTGCAATGAATGTGGTTATATAGGGGTGATAATGCACGATTTAGCCATTGAAATTGCGCTGATAATAATAACAATAAGAAGAGAACACACACACACACACACACACACACACACACACACACACACACACACACACACACACACACACACACACACACACACACACTAAAATATACTTCAAAAGAGTTAGTCGTAGCTTCCCATGTGACAATTGATATTAAGATATCTCATTACTTAACAAACCAAGTCGATATTTTTTGCGTTTGGGGCGATTGAGGCTTTACAGAAATTGCGCTCGTTACAAACAAGCATATTCACAGCTTCATATTCCTCTGAATATTTGAATACAACGTACAGCTATTTTAAGGGTGAAGCCTTAAGAACTTCTGCACCAAACGACCGACCTTCAATAGATGCCTGCCTTTCCAGCCACAGGCTGGAAGGATTATTGATAGTGCGTTCGGTATCTGATAACGTGAACAAAATGTGAACCCGGCACAGGCTCAATTTGTCGCCATAAGGACAAAGGATCTACATAATATCCATTGAAATTAACCGAACGTAACTGAGAGATGCTCCGGGTCATATATTTCATAAATCGTCCATTAATGTATTGGCTATTCAGAATCCTACTAATCGGTGGTATTTACTTTATGGGAATATTTTAACTCCTAACAAAGGTCCTTTGTCGGAGCTATTGACTCGTTGGTTGTATCCAGGTGAAGCGTTATATAATTGGTAATTGTTTACGGGGATGACTTGTGGATCGTTCTCCGTATAACGATAATCGGGATGTTAATGGGTAAATATATTCTGTGGACAATATTTGAGTTCAATGGCGACAAATCCGTTCTGTTTTGTTGTTAATGGTTTCGTGGGAAGAGTCGCTTAAAGGAGCTGTACAAGGGGATGGCATGCTGACAGAACAATTGATTGGGAGGCAGCGGACACGTTAATAAACAGGCAAATAACACGCACGCACACCCACACATAAGCACACCCACAAACAGACACCTACTCATATATGCACACACATATATGCACACATATACACAGTAACACACGTACACATAATTCCCAACCAGTACACAAGCGCATATGTTTAAAAAGATGATATTAATATTTAACCCCGAAAAAATATCTTCTTTTCACAAGGCAAAAGGTGACATAATAAAACTCGGTGAGAATTCTGCGAAATGAATATCAGTGAACGTCGAGTACATGTTTTATGGCCGCGACTAGTGAGGGCTGGATATTATTCCCCGCGGCCTTATATATCACCGCGGAGAAGGCTACATGTCTATAGTGATAAGCCGCGAGTTTACAGCCAACCACGGCCGGAGCTTCCTGTCTTCTACGGGGCCAAAGCTGGCCATTAAGGTGCACTGTACTGGTCGGTATAAGGATGTCATAACGAAGTCAAACAGAGCGAGATAGACGGAGATAAAGAGATATACAAATCTGGAAGAGAAAAAAATGTGGCAAAGACTGCTGCTAAAGAGTTACTTACCAACCAAAAAATGAGACCCGGCCTATATGCGATATGATAGGACATGGGAAGGTCACGTTTAATAATGAACTGAAGCGGTATTAGAACGTGTAAATATAAAACATTGTTGATGCATTTATGGCTGCAGAGAGACTCAACATACGCTGAAATATGGCGATAGACATATCAGTATTCATGTCTTGGTGACAACATCAGGACGATTCATGAAGGAACTGAATCCGGAATAGGGAACTATCCTTATGAGATCCCTAGCATCTCGTCAGTCATACATAGGGCATATCCCTGATATTATTCAGTAATAGCAATTGGAAATCAATATTCTAGGAGGAGGAATTGTAGATATTCCTGAATAAACTATAATTACGTTATTATATCATGACTCAGTTATTGACTGAATATTTAATGAGTGAGTGAGTGAATATGTGATTGAGTTAGTGAGTGAGTGAGTGAGTGAATGTTATATGGCCTCGGTACTTGTTACACCTGTGATATGTTGCCGATGAACAACTCCCTTGGGTAATGTACCTTAAGCACAGCCAATAGTTAGATATAAAATCTGCTCGTTATTCTGTTTAGGAGATAATATGTCCGTCCTAAGTTTATCAACATAAACTTCCCAGTTATGATGTTGTTCTCTCACGAACTAACCACTAACCACGTGTTTGTCAGTCTGCAGTCGCAATAAAATCCGAAAAATATTAAATTATTTTTGGGAATACTGAATTGCTGCGTTTGGAAATTGCGTGTATACTTTTCTGTCTTTATGTCTCTATTAACATAAACAAAAAATACTATCAACTAATTCCATATATATCTTTTAACAAGTTAATAAAGCTACTCAAGACGTTTTTTCTTTGAATATTTCACATACATATATTTCGGCAGATGATCCAGGAACTATCGTGATCTATGATATCAGATTATTGGTGCTGGTATAAATTCCTATAGGAATAAATGTCCAGAAAGTTCAAACGAGAGCAGTATAACACCCAATGACTAATCCATCTAAGAGAGTCGACATCTAGCTGAGGAAAGGCAAAACAAGATATTCCTTGAGTTCATCTGCACATACTACGATGACATGAAGTACGACGAAGCGTAGCATAGTTTTATGTGGCAAACTCTACATGAAAATGATGCCACGATGATGTAGTATAGAACAGGATATTGTGAGATAGAACAGGGTGGCTCCACATTGAGAATACAAAATAGGTCAAAATGGCTGGATGCTAAAGACCATCATGGCACCGATCGTGTTGTCATAGAACATGCCGATCGATATCATCGTAATAAATACGACGTGCTTACACCATGAAACACCAGAAACCATTATAGGACATTGTGCTAGAAAACTTCAATGCCATAGAAAAGTGCATTAGACCACACGAACATATGTGTCCTGATGGCACGGGTTATAGTGGCCCTACCAAACCAATACACTACACATTGCCACAGCAAAGTGTGTCAAACTTCACAATGATATATATATATATATATATATATATATATATATATATATATATATATATGCCACTGTAATACGGAATAGCAGAAAACAGAACACAGTGTACTATCAAATTGTTGCTAACAACATAATGACTCGGAGTGTATCGAGTGCACAAACGAAGCATCGCAAACAACGCTGGTGCCAATATGGTGGCACAAAACACGATGGCATAGGATGCGGAAGACCATCAACAGGCCATCAACCGTATACTATAGAGGATCTAACCGCGAATAGTTCTTTACGCCACTTGACTAATGTATCACCGTCGTGAGTTTTTGGCCAAGAGCAATCTTCTGTTCATAAGGAAACCGAAGGCAAAAGTGTCCATTTGGAAATAAGCATTTTGCGTTTGACTGATTGAAATGCGAAGGATGTGGCCGCAAGAGTGCTCCTTAAGTGATGTAGTTTCGACGGAAAGGTTGTGCACCGGAGACCAAACTATGTTGTCCCGGCCCATGCTAAGCGATAAATAATTAAGCTACTACTGATGAACGATTAGACATGATGCACATTACCAGACTGGATATAGCTGTAATCGTTAAGAGCAATAAGCCATTGTTTAGTTTCTTATGACGAATCACGGTAATAACTCAGTAGATGTATAATACATGCTCTCTATTTTTATTCTGATCCGGATTTGTTTATGGATAACATAATTTTTTTATAGAAATAGATCCCTTACTTAATCTGGTTTATTAAGCGTATAAGCATGTGTGTCTAAATTATGAGTTTTCTCGGTGTATGGAATTACCACCTCTCTCTTTTATATATATATATATATATATATATATATATATATATATATATATATATATATATATATATATATATTTAGTAATATACGTATATTAGCGTGCATTAACAGATTACACAGCTCGTGTGGTTGGTGTGTTTTATATAACAAGTTTAGTTGTATATATAATTCACCTTAGTTGTTTGTGGGAATAGAATTATCTTTCCTAGGTCCAGTTATGTCCAGTCTGTACTATGACATTCAAGGCTAACTTTAGTCTCCTTGTCATTAATAAAACCCTATATTATAATTATAGTTTGTATAGCAGACATTAGGTCTGATTTGAAAATGTTAATATATAGAACGGCAATTCTGCCATAACGGTCTGCTAAAGCGCCGATGTAATAGTGACGAGTAGGTCATAGTATTTATTGGATTTGTATGTTTATGAGGTATTTGACCCTCCAGCAAATATCACAAGGCATATTATGCTGCGGTTGAGAAAGTTCCGTTTTCTATGCGTGGAGACCATATTTCCCGGTCCCTGCATTCAAGAAAGGTTGATCTAGAGCTATATATTCCGTGCACTATTTGCGTCTTTGGAGGCACGCCGTTTAGATGTTTGGCCTGGTTATCCAGCATTTAAATGACTGTAGCAGACACAGTACGCTCTTAAAGCATGTACTCCTGACTCAGGAATAGAAACACTGCATCGCATCTCGAGCGGTGGCATTGGACACAGTTCGCGCGGTTGGTGGGTTTTATATAACAACTTATATAATTCACCTTGGTTGTATGTGGGAATAGAATTATCTTTCCTAGGTCCAGTTATGTCCAGTTTGTACTATGACATTCAAGATTAGCTCTAATCTGCTTGTCATAAATAACATTTAAGAACTACAATAGTTAGAATAGCATAAATTAGGTCAGGTTTGAAAATGATAGCATAGTTCAAACAGTACGGAAGCTATGACGCGCTATTACGGTCTGCTTCAGCGCAGATGTCAGTCTTTTAATAGTAATTAAGATAAACAGTTTTAATAGTAGTCGCTTCATGACGCCTGCCCATTGTAAAAACTGATCTTTGAAGACAGTGACAATTGGGTTATATGGTTTATATAGTATTGCTTTGAAGAAAGATACAGCAATTAAAAAATAGCTATAAATAGGGCTGCTTAGATAATTAATCTAAACATTCTCACTACTGCCGTGATCTGACTTGGGTGTTCTACTCCCAAACTCCACGGCTGTAGGTGATTCGCTTTTTGTTTTTGCTTGGCGGCTTAGGGACTGGTGAGACATTACACATGTCTCAGCAAGAAAAGTCGCCACTCTGGATTCAGTCCCCTGAAGAAACGTCCAGAGTTTGAATTCACGGTTCGAGATTCTCTGTGCCTGTGCCTTATTATACACAGCTAAAACACACACACACACACACACACACACACACACACACACACACACACACACACACACACACACACACACACACACACCACACACACACACACACATTGATAATAATAATAGTAATAATAATAATTATTATTATTATTATTATTGTTATTATAATTATTATCATCAGACATAATATTTACCACAATATTTATGAATCTTATATGACTGTATCAATAAACTTCTTATTACATCATTCAATGATTAAACAATATTATCATGATATTAACGATCATATTACAATAACTGCCAGCACTGCGACCAATATAACAATACAAACGTATAATAAATAAAATAACAAGAATTATAATAATAAAACACTAACCATAACAATATTGATGATAATGATGATGATCATGATGATTACAATGATGATCATGATGATGGTGTAGATCATGAAGATAATAATAATAATAATAATAATAATAATAATAATAATAAAATATTATTTAATAAACACTACTCAAAATAGTATTCTATTTTGTTTTTATGTTTATTATAAAACAAATGCCTGTGCTGCTTTCACATCAGTTGATTTCTGCTATGACCTTTATATATCATGATCGTAGCAGCTAAATGCTTCCTAATTTGCTATATGAGAGCGAACCGAATTCGTTTACCTCTCCATTTACCTGTGTATCTGATTCAGCTTATAGTCGTACCGTGTTCCGTCCGTGTCCTATGGTCTTTAGCCGTCCCACATTCCTTCCATGGCACAGGCTTCCCAAAGTGACCATCTTTCATTCATTATACGCCATTATGCCTAACGCATTCTCCCAGAGAAGCCATGTTATATTACCGCTTACCTGTCAGCCAGCTGACACATCTGATGCATTCATGGCGCGATGGAGTGAACATAGCAGACGTAAAAAGCCAATTCCAGTCTATTTGGGGATATTTCATACATCACTCGCCTAAAGAGACTCATCCCGGGGTTATCCCATTCCCAGTTCGTCTGTCACAGCCGTTATGTGACAGTCTGGTGCCGTCTCCGTTTTCGAATGAGTCTAATTGGTTGTCCCATTAACTATAGGGTGGCGATACTGTTTCACACAGTACTCACCCGTTTTAATAAACATGCTATTTAGTTGCTATTTCTTGTTTCTGTACGCACATTTGTCAGACACTCTCACACTCTGTGCGTCTCCGTCTGTTTGTTTGGGCGTCTCTGGCTGCCTCAATCTGTGTCTATATATATATATATATAAGTCTGTCTGTCTGTCTGTCTGTCTGTCTGTCTGACTGCATGATTCCATATATCTCCCTCTTTTTTATACTGATACTCCGCTTTCAATATACAATCAACCGATCACTCAATCAATCAATCAACCAATCAATCAATTATTAATATATTATATATATATATATATATAAATATATATATATATATATATATATTTTATTATATTATATATATATATATTTCTATATATATATATATATATATATATATATATATATACTATATATATATTCTATACTACATATCCAGTATTCTACGTTATTATTCTAAGCTATCTCATTACGTTTTATTAAAACTATGTATGTTTTATATGTTCTTTTCTAACATGACTAATAACTCAGTAGACCAGTCTACTAATGTATTTAATGACACCAATTGGCTTCCATTAAGCTGTTGGCTTTAAGAAGGTCACCTGGCGACAGAAAGAGCAGACGCTAGAAATGATGAATTAATTGTTTAAGCAGCATATAAATATGGATTATTAACAAGGTCAATAGGTACCAGCGTCTTTCGACAATGTGATTAGACATAAGTCATTGAGGTTAGATGTTTTGGCGATTTTTATTCTTGCTATTTATCGAGTGTTTGGACGACATATGGCTCGCTGAGGTAATTTGCAATTATGAATTATATCCCCTGATGAATCATCGTGATGTTTTGATTGCGATTCATGTTTCTCTTTTCCTTTTCTGGCCAAACATGGACTCATAACAAGGACAAATAAAAAGATAAACAGACACACGGATAAACGGACGCAAACACGCACACACACACACGCGCGCACATGCACACAAACGTACGCACACACATATATATAAACATACACGCGCAATCACGCACGCACTCACGCATACATGCACACACGTGTGCGGGCACACACCCCCACACACACACACACTATATATATATATATATATATATATATATATATATATATATATATATATATATATATATATTCACAAACAGACACAAACACACCCACATAAACCTGAAAACATGCAGTAGTTCATTAATATATAAACAAATTCCAAATTGTATCTTCATAGGGTAATCAACTATAGTGTCATTATTGTTATTATGTTCTTGTTAGAACGGATGTAAAAAGTTGGAACACACTCAGTTCGAATCCATACACCAATCAACCACTGTATGTCTATATGTCAATGAACCATTGATTGGACGGCGCTGAAAATTTGTATTGATTATATGCCGGTAATTAGCAGCGACCAGATGTTTACTCCCATGGCCACTGATGAAGGCGTCAAATTCTACTGAAGTTCTCAGTCGGGGAGTGAAGTGGAAACGAGAAGATTATTCGGGCTCCCTCGTAGGTGTGAAATTCATTAAAATTGTTATAAAAGTAAATATACACAGTGGCTCAATTGATTCATGACGCACCAATTACGGGCTCATCACTGATGGGGGTGGTATAAAGGTCACATTGGTGTAACTTCTGATGATAAAATATGAACATTCACATGCCACTTTGTGTACTCCTACCAACACGAGACGGCATTAATTCCCATTCCTTATTTCCGGATATAAATGAATGACGGAAACGTTTTGAATTCGTTTATCCAATGAAGACGTAATCTGTGTCACTTCACTTTCTGTTCCCTATGAAAAAAAAGTTATCTCTGAGATATGTTGTGATTATTGTATGTTGTTGTAGTACTAATAGTAATAGTACTACTACTACCACTACTACTATTAGTAGTAGTAGTAGTAGAAGTAGTAATAGTAGTGTTAATATTAGCACTCATGAAGTAGTAATAGCAGTAGTAGTAGTTTTAATATGAGACGTTTAAATTATAATTTAATTTATCGGGATAACCTCACCTATGTGTGGTTATTTATATTAATTTCCCAGTGTTCATAATAAGTGTTCTGCTGAACTATTTTCTTCCAAGCCAAACGTTTCCAGTCAATATACAATATATAACGTTAATATACAACTATTCGTAGATATCTCCTTCCAGAGGGATTCAAATCATTTCAAGAATTCATCTCCTGTATTCACTAAATATTTGTTCTTGCTTGTTTTCTTGTATATTTGATGCCGGTGGGCGGATTATTGCAGGCATCAAACTTTACCTTATAATTTGTATCCGTAAACTATCCGTTTGCTGCAACATCTCGATCTAAATGATATCGATGAAGGTGATCGATGTTTTACGGCCACGTTTGTGCATATGGTAGGCTAAATGGGCCGAGCGACCTCCAAAGGCAATGAAGCGGAGTCGAAGACGAAACACCTCCAGATAAGCCCACGCCGGGTACGGGTGGTAGTGAGCTAGACCCCGGAGGCGCCTGTCTCAATCTAAATGATATTCTTCATCTAATGCAGCCATCTGATCATTAGGCAATCCTAAGCGGCTAATACGAGTTAATAACTTCAGCGATTTAAGCATAAATCCTGTTATGTTCGAGATGTTGAAAACTCCACGAACTCTAGCTCAATATAATTCGTGTCCAGTCTTCTTTGTTCTCGTAGCGATCCTTCTTCTTTTCTCTTGACGATTTCCCGATCACATTCGCCGTCTGAACCCTTATTTCTTTTCCCTGTTAATACCAAGTCCTGGTCCCAGTGCTCGTATCGGTGATGGCGTGTCGGTTTTAGCCGCTCCACGGTGAGTAGTTTGTCTGCGGCAGAGATCATTGTTTGTGTTTACTCATGGACCACGAACTGTTCCGGATAAGTGTTTCGACGTGTCTCAATTCCGAAGTTGGCCGGACGGGGTACGCTCTGAGGTCGAGGTTTGTTCGAACTGATTACCATTAGTTGGCGGATGTCTGCGGTGTGTGTGTCATGGGGAGGTGAAGATGATGTTAGAGTGTCGCCTGTTGTGAGGATGTGTGATTGCGGTGATGTTTTTCTTCTTCTTCTTTCGCTGACTTCCTTGCTGATGGGAGTGGCAGGGATTAGATGGAGGCTAGATATCCAGTGTAGTAGTTTTTATTGGCCACTATGCGCAGATGCGTCCAAAGACCCGGATAAGAATACGCAAGCAGGTAAAGAGATTTAGATGGATATAAATGAAACGATTGACGGATAGATAGGTATTCGCACAGATACATATCAAACAGAAACAGAGACTGGCGCACGCGCAAACTCGCACGCAGGCACACACACACACACGCACGCACGCACACGCACACACAGCAACACACACGCACACACATACACACATACACACATACAGACAGACAGACAGACAGACAGACAGACAGACAGACAGACAGACAGACAGACAGACAGACAGCGGGCATGCAGAAAAGACAGAGACATGCGGACAAACAGGTAGACAGACAGACATGCGGGCATGCAGACAAACAGGTAGACATGCGGACATACAGACATACAGACATACAAACACACATACTCATACACGCACATACACGCATGCACGCACACACGCACGTACGCACGCATGCATGCACGCACGTACCAATACACGCACGCACACACATACACATATACACAAACACACACCTCTCTCCTGCAAAGTCTCAAACGTGGACACCCGTTGTCCAGGATGTAACTTGTTAGACCATTAACAGCCATAAAATGCCCACTAATAACCTAGTACGTCACATTACACAAGACTTACATCAGGCGCCGGTAATTATGTGTAAATCAATATAAACAACATTTGAGGACTCGTTGAGGGGAACATAAACAAAATATGAGGTACATGTGGGACATCTGTAGTATAATGTGTCTGACACAGATAGGATGGGATGAGGCGGAGAGGAAGAAAAACATGCGAATAGGATTATAATGAGACGGCATAAAATAGAGCTTCTCCCGAACACAAAATAAATAAAACCCAGCCTAATGATGAAGTTTTACATAACGATCTTTTAAACCAAAAACCTGAGAGTAAACTAAAGTATGTCAATAAGTGACTAATGCATTTAATCTCGGTCTTAAAACCGTCTGGGAGATACTACCGTTGGGTAAATCACAAATGGAACTGAAATTATCTCATAAAGTATTTCACAGAACGGATAGCAATGATACTCGAACTGGGCCTTGGAACTGATATATACTCCTAGATGTGATAGAACACACCTTCGAGCGACGTTAGTAGGTTTGGTCATGTACGATGCATATATGTTGGTCGTCCCATTTAGGCTACCATGTGCACAGAAGTGGCCGTAAAACATCAATCGCCAACTTTAAAATGCTAAATCGATTCTATCAACCGATACTTTAGTATGCCTTATTGGTTGTCCTAGGTTCAACAGGATGTTTAGCACAAACACGGTTCGTTTTATTAGAAGAGGATATGAAGTTTAAAAAAGTCTTTAACATCTGTGATTGTCGACCGGAACTCGTTTCACAGACACTAGTAGGCGCATTCATGGTCTAACGGTATCACTACCACTGGTGTTCGAATCTTGGCGTGGGCATATCTGAAGGGTGTTTCATCTTTG
>JAODUP010000518.1:112500-120000 GCA_025642065.1 Paralvinella palmiformis | reverse complement strand
CACACACACATACACACACGCACACACATACACACACGCACCTAAAGATACAACACACAGCTAAAGAGAAAGTTAGTGACATTTCGGTCGATTAATAAAGTAATTTCAGATGTAGCTTAGAAATTAAGAATATTGATATTTTGTAAATGGGAAGTTAACAGAGATCAAGTCATGTATTTATTTATTCGGTGTTTTGGGGGAAGGTTACTGCTAAATAGTAATTTCATTAGTGTCTGGCCAACAATGTCTCGTGTGCATTTAAAATAAAGAAATAAATGCATATATTTTGAGTATTGCATGCTAGCGAAATGAATAATACTAAGCTACTAGATGATAAAAAATGAGTACATATATATTAGGTCAGCTCGTTACTGCAAGCGGATTCTAATGTTAAGTTAAAGCAGATATCGGTTCTACAGTATAAATGGCTTGCCGGTGTTGCAATTTAAATGTTTTTAAGCAATTCTGTTTGTGTTTGCAAAATACTATGATTATTTCGCAAACGGTGGCAAATGCCCTGGGTAGTACCAGGAGATTAAGCTGGTTGAAATAACATCTCCCAATTCAAATCAAGAATTTGTCGGAATGTTCCATTGTGGTATGCCATCGAGCGTTGTCTTGTCACAACAATGGCCCCTTCCCGGTGGCAATATTTGTTTTTTAAACAGTTCGGTCCTCATTGTGGTGAGTTGTTGACGGCAGCACACGTCAGATGTTATGGTCCTAACAGTTCGAAATGAATGGCATCCGATTTATCCCACCTAATGGAAAGGGGGAATCTTTTTGATGTAATCTTTCCTTTACGATTAGTTTTTCCCGTTCATCCCTGATTGCCTTTTTTCCCGTGTTATTTTTCTGATCTCGCTGTAGATGTTCACTCGTTGATGGCAACTGACGTCCGATAATTCATGCGACACACACTTAATATCGGATTACTTCAGTATTTGTGCTGTCTGATGCACCGAAGGCTCTAGTTCTGTTTCCACCCGAGTTGGTAGGGTATTGTTGATTAGCCTGGCTCCAGTACACCTCTTTTTCTGACACAGAACCCTTCCCCATATTTTAAGACAGCTTTTACGCTGATGAAATGCACGCCATGAATTCCATATAGATTTTCTTCTGGCCTCTTAGAACCCTTTCAACTCAAACATATCGCTTCAATTCTCCATTTATTTTAATCTAATATTCTTAAAAGGTTCAGATACACTGGCTAGAAGATAAGTAATTTACATGCTTACTAACAAACATAATGGCATGATAAATAACTAAGCATCTAAGAAACTGAAGGCTGTAATATACCTCGGAAAGTGAAACCCACGAACACCAGAATTGCTTGATAACTAAATACTGCCAAATCCAGAACTTGCTAAGCTTGCCACTTTAAATAATAATGCACGTGAGTTTGATGTTCAAGAAGAATGTTTTCTATGCCAATTTTTGGTAATATACACGTTTATGCTAAATATTATGTAGAGGAAGTTCCTGAGTTTATTTTCGCATCTTGACATCTAGCTTATTTATGTATTCCTCCACAGCATTATTGCAATTACCTGCTATATTTGTGTTTATTGTATAGCGTGTATGTGGTATGTTTGCAAAAATGAGCGCTGTCGCGGTTCAAAAGATCAACTCCTCAAAATAAAGTGTTTTTGGTAGTTAAAGTTCATGTTTCGACAAATATCAGGACACCATAACCTTTGCATATTAGTCAGCTGTCCACAAACAATGAAGATAATCCCACTTACAGACAGAGTGCTCCTAAGGTAGCATTATGTTTATCCATTATGTCTCCTACTGGCCTTTTACTTTAGCCTATTTTGTTTTATTATAGAACAGTTTTCCGCTAATCAAGAAGATAAACTTGCATGTGAGGAATTCTAATTTGAAATCCATCTGGCTTAAGCAATCTATCTATCTATCATATCTATCTATCTATCTATCTATCTATCTATCTATCTATCTATCTATCTATCTATCTATCTATCTATCTATCTATCTATCTATCTATCAATATATATATTATATATATATATATATATATATATATATATATATATATATATATATATATATATCGACAATGAGAGTAGATATTTACTCCGATGATCTTTGTGTTGATGTTTGAGATGTTCTTGCCACTTTTTTTCAAATGGCGCCGTCGTGTTATAGGATCGATTGTAAACAATATAAGATTACATGTTATACAGAATCTATAAGAGAATTTGGTGCATGTATTCTGCATATTCTCTTTTATGTTGAGAATACGTGCACTTCACTATTACGAAGTCGTTCAGGATCATGTGCAACGATATATATCAGTGTCCCTGATTGACCTAACCCGATTTGTTTTGGGAATGGTTCTAACGAGGCAGCGAAAGGCTTTTATCCAAGTTTATAACAGGAAAAAGAAACACGGAACACAGAACGTATGTCTACGTGCCAAGCAATCCAAGGATCTAGATACAACATCGGCATTCCATATGGTTTCTTTAATTTTGTTTTAAAACACTTCGTCACAAACATCACACGACACACAAAAAAAAAACCAACAACTATCATTAGCGTAAAGGGATTTTGCATAAACGCCCTAGCAATATTTATCTTGTATATTGAAATAGCGTAGGGGGGATGGTATCAGACTTTATTGAAGCCATGTAATATAACGAGTGAAGAAGTTCAAAGTTTCCGGAAATATCACAGGCTGGAACTCATTTGGATGGCTTTTTCCGCCGAAGGGGAGCAGCGGGGCATCATTATGATGGTGGCGATGGTATTGCCGTTGATGACATAACAAAAACAGCTGTCATATCGTACTAATGCCACGTCCACGCGTAATATAAGCGAGCGCCACTTGTATACGGCGCACTTTGGTTGTCCAGCAAAGGACATTATTGACGTCTGACTCCGGGTCTTGGCCTCAGAAACGTGCTCCCCGTCGCCGGGCTGCGCAACAACAGACAGAACAAATGGAATAACAGCCACGGGAAGGACAACAACGGCACCGTAACAAATTTCATATATCAGCGCTCGTTTTACGACAATAGCTCCCCCAGTCCTATTCATATTGCGGTTCTGTTATTCTATTCCCGTGGCCATGGCAACCGGACGAGAAATCGATATGTATTATTTACTGATGCAAATTTGCTGTTGCTACCCTAGGGTTAATTATTGTGCTATACCTAACCATGGCTTAGTGAAAGCTATCTATATATTTATTTACCTATAGAACGGCTTTTCCACTTACCTAACTCTGCCTACATCTACATCTACCTGCCTCACTACTTTTCAACATGTCTACCTTGTTGGCTTACAATGTCCCTTCTCATTTACGCATCTACGTAGCTTTGATCTATTTGCCTACCTCCGTACTCACATAAATAAAATCTATACTTATTACCTGCCTATTTCTCAGCCTACGTACCAACTTGTTCTACCTAACTGCGAGCTTTACTATACGATTCCCTAAATGGGAGACATACAAATAACCTTTGCTAATTATACTTTAATGTTATGGTACAGTGTCTGTCGAAAACAGAGTTTACTTCAATAAATAAGATGAACGATAAATTGAAATGTTGCATTATATTAGATTCAATAACATAGTCCATGACTAATGAAGGTTGACGTAGAAATGGCATCGCGGATGTGTTGTAAAAACACCCAGTGAAGATTTGGAAGTATGCTACAATCCAGAATATTCAATAGTCAGAACGCCAATATTTGCTTTAAACAAAACAAGTTATTAAATTTTACTAATATTTGTGTGAACTTGTTACCAATTAAACTTTGCTAGTTGCGACTACATCTGTTAATATTGTTGGCTAAATGGAAGGCTAAATCCTTCCCGAACTAGTGCACTGAGATGCCTCCAATATTATAATATTTTCACTTAAAGGCTGCTAGTATTTCACGTATTCAATGAGCCACCCATTTTTAAAATAGGGAGGACGTTTTGCGATTTATGCATCAGTATGTTATAGCTACATGTATAATACATCGGGAGGTGTTATTAGTTGACGATGTCGAATCGCATAGAGATTGATCGGGAAGGGTCTAAGTTCAAATGTTAATTCCCTTAATTCTAACCAACATAGAACATCTGCTGGTTCAGGTTAAGTGCTGCTAATGATCCTGGTGGTAATGGTTATGACGATGATTAAAATGATGATGATGATGATGATGATGATGATGATGACGACGAGTTCATAATAGGTATATCGCTGGAATGTTATGATTTAAGAAGGACGTCTGCTCAGACTAACCATTGATAACCTTTTCTTATTACTGAGCACGGTAACAGCAAATACACCAACATAATAAACTGTAGTAATAATACGGAGCCCACTATATAAAATGCCATACGGTTAATCTTAAGCATCCTTCTAAATATTGAAGGATGTAAATTATCTTTGGAAATATATTCTGGAATATTCCTGTCTGTTACAATCTTGTTAATTGATTTCTATTTTCTGTTACAAGATGGATGCAATTACGTCAAATAGACAACTCCCAGTTTGGCAGGAATCATCATCCAGGTATCTATGATGATAGCTGTGGTTCGGCCAAAATATTTAAGGACAGGGAAATTCATGTTTCTGACCTTTTAGTGTCTGCCGTCAAGTGTGTTATGTGGGTCGGGAAATGATACCTCCCATTGCCCAAACATACAAGTACATAACTTCATCCTTGGTTCAAATCCCACAAGGCTAGGGTTTCGTCTAAGAACTACCACCAAAGGTTAGTGTCATCGGCCAGAGTGAGATATTGCCATTGATGGGGTCGCCCACTGGAGTAAGCAATATCGATAATATCTTTCCCTTACAAAGTATGGGCAGCTGTTAAGTGAACTTCATACATTTTGTTCGATAACACCTGAATAGTATAGAGCCAGATGAATACACAGATGCCTTAAAAATTAAACTTACACGGACAATGTGGTGCAGTTATAGACCAAATTCTGTATACTATTGCTTCAATATTATACATGTAATGTGATAATCCCTGTCTGAGCTGTTTCAATGCGGCGAGACGACAATATCCCCTTTTTTTAAATAAGATGCTTCCTTTCCATTAGAGCGTAGATTGAAGTTACAAGCCCTAATTACCATATCACCTCTTGTTGCGTAACTCATAACCAGGAACGTGAACTAAACAAGGACCGTAATTAAATTTACATTTTCTATGTACTAACCTAAGGTAGTTGTTCATCGCCCGTTTCTACCAAAACAAGTCTGGAAGAGATCGCGTGATGTAATTTTGTTGATAGAAACGAGGCGATGGGCCATTAGCATTTTGGTATGAAGACTTATTAGTTTTTGAAATGCGAAGCATAATATTTAATTCATTTAATATGTTTTCATACAATCTGATATATATATATATATATATATATATATATATATATATATATACACACAACAAAACCTTAACCAAAATAAGTAATGAAAAATAATACACGGAAGTCTGTACCACTGCCTAGATTCATCTTCTAAGTTAGAATTAAAATGTTATGATATTTCAGATGACTCTAGATTCTTAGTTTCTTATACTCACTAGGTACCTATGCCGCACAATTCATTAAACAAATGGAAACTTGAGCGTAATATCACCAAACAAAGAAGATAATAATAGTTGATATTTATGTAGATTAAAAAAATATATTATAAGTGATTAGGTACCTAAGCCAAAGAACTTCGAGAGTATGTTATATCGAAAGCCAACATACAATGCTTATCTCCAAATTACCTGGCTGAATCATTGTAATTAGCTGCTATCTTTTAGCATGATATAATAATGGTACCTGCTACTAGAGATAAAGAAGACAATGTCACCTGTGAAAGTTAGCCATCTAGTCATTTTATCTAGTCTACTCACTTTTTATGTAAAGCACCGCCTGAATAACACGGATGAATGTGATGCTATATAACATTGCACATTATTATTATTATTATTATTATTATTATTATTAGTATTATTATTATTAGTATTATCAAACCGAACGCAAGCAACTAGTAATATGGCGCAGAATTCGATTTTAACTTAGTTAAAAAATTAGAAGGTTCATCACTCGTTGGGAATAGCTGATTGGGTTGTTTAGCCTAGGCATTAGTAACACATGGAATATATAACCGCGGGCTGAGTACATATATCCTACAATTACAGTTACGTGCAAGACTTGAAACCACAACCGGGACGTTTTAGCACAGTGAACATACCACTGGCCATTGGATCGTCCCGAATGTTTGTGTGTTTGGTATATAAGAGAAACATTTCGTCAGCATTATGCACTGGCATCAAACTAGTATATGCATTGAAAACAAACTTTATTAACGTATCAATGATTTACTTGATACAAAATATAAACAAGTAACAAGTCGTTCAGACGTTGATACGATTATTATCCTATTTTATTAAATAGACGAACATTCTCTGCACATACACATGAGCTGAAGTGTAGAATATGAATATCACATTACTATCGTGATGTATATGGTCGTATGTAGCATAACTGGAGTGTAAACATGTTGACAGTTGACGCTTAGGTACACTCTAAGATTCCAAACTCGATTTAACGAGAATGCATTTCTATGATAATCGATGGTCCTCAAAATTGGAAATCAAATGACGTCGACTATTTATTGTCTACTTGCTCAACAGTCAATACGTAATCACAGTGGTATATTCAAAATAACGTAATGCAGCTTAAACACTAAAACATAATACATAATAAGTGACTATATGTAAAGGTGTTTCAAATTAAATAAACTAAGAACATGTTAATATGCGAAAAAATATTACTTGAAATAAGTTTTGGAATTAACTAAAACTAATTTTCAACTTAAGTTGTCCCATCATTCAAGCTCGTTTTAACTTGTATCCTGTGTTCGAATTATAAAATATTCTACAAAAGGTTATACACTATTGTTTTTGACTATTGAAAGTTTCAGTAATATAAGAACAATCAATAAATGCATCTGTTTTCCAAATTAGGAATTAGCCAAGTCAGAGATGGATCATTTGAGAGATTTATTTTTTGCACATAATTGAAGATAATATTAATTATTTCTTTTGATAATTGGGAGGAAGATATTTCAAAATAAAGTGAGAAACGAGAGAATGGATGAGTAATCGCAACACCAATTTGTCTATATTAAAAGTTGCGTTGATGTGCGGGAAAGTTTCGGCCAAGCAGTTGACATTTATTTGATGAAGTTATATTTATTCCTGTAAGTAACTTTCTTTGCAAGTTTATGATAATATATTTTTAAAGGTGTTCTTAGGTATATCAGCTAATTATCATCACGGTATCTTAAGTGGAATCTTTCTCGTCTAACTGTATCAACGAAAGCACAGAAATAACTATCTCAGCCTCGTTCCTACTCTTATTATCGCTAACACGTGACCTATGACGTGAGTGTATGTAGCCCGTTGGCGAGCAGTCCACGATATTGTGATATCATATCTGTTATTAAGCTTTAATCGGCTATAATTCACACGTGT
>JAODUP010000518.1:107500-110000 GCA_025642065.1 Paralvinella palmiformis | reverse complement strand
TCATGTGTTTACACTGTAAATAGGACTTATTGTGCACATTCTGGCTACTCGGTGTCCAGCGCATTATACCACCATGTCATTACTGGGCTATGTCATGTTTAACATGATGATTCAGGGAAAGGGGAGGGGTATTTTCTATGTTGAGAAAATGCATTTGTCTATCAACCATTAATGAATGACATTCTATTTCAGTACCGCACCAACTCGGTTACATGCACTCGGTAAGTGGAATACACCGAGAAGTGCATGAAATAATGAATATGAGTGAGTCAATGAGTGCGTCAGTGATTTAATAAGTGAGTGATTGGGGGAATCAGTGAGTCAGTGAATAAAGGTTGGTAACACATGATACATATCATACAGCAGACATCATCTTCATTATCATGATCATCATAACTTTGTTATCATGATCATGATCATCATGATAACCATCATCATAATCATCATCATCATCAACAAAAACAACCTGTGTTCTTATAGAAAAAAAGCTGTTCTCATTGTTCTCATTGTTCCTGATGTTCTGGTTATTGTTCTTGTTGTTCCTAATGTTGTGGTTATTGTTATCATTGTTGCTGATATTGTGGTTATTGTTCTCCTTATTCTTGATGTTGTGGTTATTGTTCTGATTGTTTCCGATGTTGTGGTTATTGTTTTGATTGTTCCTAATGGTGTGGTTATTGTTTTTGTTGTTCCTAGTGTTGTGGCTATTGTTATCATTGTTCCTGATGTTGTAGTTATTGTTATCACTGTTCCTGATGTTATGGTTATTGTTCTCATTGTTCCTGATGTTGTGGTTATTGCCTAGATAGTGGTGTATCATGCCCTACAATGAGGTTACTGTCATTAATAATAGTATTTATAATATACATTTTATTTATAATATTTATGCTATTATTATTATTATTATTATTATTATTATTATTATTATTGTTTGTAGTAGTAGTAGTGGTAGTAGTGGTAGAAGTAGTAGTAGTATTAGTAATATTAGTAGTAGTACAGAAGTAGTAGTAGTGGTGGCAGTAACAATAGTAGTATTAGTAGTGTTAATAGTAGTAGTAGTAGCAGCAGTAGTATTAGTAGTTGTAGCCATAGTAGTAGTAGTAATAGTAGGGATAGTAGTAGTAGTATTAGTGCTAGTAGTAGCAGTAGACGTAGTGATGATATTAGTAGTAATAGTAGAAATAGTAGTTGTAGTATTGGTAGTAGTAATTGTGGTTGAAGTAATAATACTGTTGCTCCAGATGCTGCTAAACTATTGTTGTCACTGTCACGCTTATTACCGGGAAATAGCACCAACAGCTGAATGACAACAACAGTAACAACCACAATAGCGATAACAATAAGAAAAACGTCAACTACTATGGCCGCTACTGCTACTATTACCATGACAACAAACCTCATGTAAACAACAACAACGATAAGAACACAAGAATTACCACTACTTGACTACTAAGGCTACTATTATTACCACTACAACTAGCATATCACCAGCAACAACCACAACATAAATTACTTTTACTAGAATATTACAGCCACTATTACAACCCCAACCACTACTACTACTCCTATTATTGTTTCTACTCCTACTATTTATAATAACAATAATTATGGTATTGGGGTTGCTCAATTGTTATCACTGAAAGTAGGAAATAATAACAATAGCAACAATAACTAATAACAAATAACTGTTTTGTTACAATCTTCGGAAAGAGTATTAATATAAATATTGATATAACAAGTTTTACTTATTATATTAGTAATTATATTCGATATATTGCGTAATATAGCACAATGGTTGTATATATGGATCTATGTCTCAATCAATGGGTGGCGCCTGCATGGTCTAGCGGTAGCGTGTTGGACCATAGATCACTACAACCCGTGTTCGAATCTCGGCGTTTGTATATCTGAAGGTTCTTTCATCTTTGACATCTCTTCATTAAATTTGGAGGTCGCTCGGCCCATTTAGCCTACGGTGTGCACAAAAGTGGCCGTAAAACACCAATCATCATCGTCTCAATCAATGGGTGAAGGAGCAAACGAGGGAGTGTACAAACGTAATTCAGCGATTTAGCGAATATATATATATATATATATATATATATATATATATGCGCGTGTGTATATACTACACTACGAACGGCACCATGGATACTTATTAAGAAGTAATATTTGCATCATAGTTCATCATCATCATCATACTTACTATCATTATGAACATCATCATCAGCAGCCGTCGCAGTTGAAGATGACATATGTATCATACCTGATACTACTACTACTACTACTATTTATACTACTATTCCTACCACTTTCATCATAACTCTTATTGTCTGGGGTAATAGAGTTATTATTAGTAGTAATGGTAGTAATAGTGGTGTTTGTAGTAATATTAGTAGTAGAAGCAGTAGTGTCAGTAGTAGTAGCAGTAACATAAATAGTTGTATATAGCAGTAGTACTAGCAGCAGTAGTAACAGTAGTAGTAGTAGTAGTAGTAGT